>JAWNPV010000340.1:0-22870 GCA_035078785.1 Collessia kirishimana
GATTTATTTTATATTTATTTTGTGGGGCAGCACAACGGAAATTGCAAAAGTAGAGCGTTGAATCCGTTTTTGCTTCAACACGTCCGTAAGTCTGTTCGTGCAAATACTCTGTCTCAGTGTGCGTGTATGCGTGTGCGTGCGCATGTGTGTGTGTGTGCGTGTGTATTGTCTAACCATTATGGCCCATTGTTAAAGGATTTGTTTGGGACTTGTTTCATGTTTAACGTTAACTCCATTCATTCCTTGTTGTAGTTGGGCCAGCTTGTTAGTAGCTTGGTGAGAGAGAGAGAGAGGAGAGGAGCAACGTTGGCTGTCGTTTGTCCCTTGAAAAATCCACGCTTCATTGGCCATGACCAGAATCCTTTCGCTATACCAACGTATCGACCCTTTGACGACCGACTGCCTCGCCTGACTGTCACTCCGTATCAATCACTTAGGCCATCCCACATGCCTGGCCATCCGCACTCGTCTACATAATTGAAATGACAGCTGCAATATGCATAATTTCTCTATTAATTTGTGTTTATGCATAATTAGGATTAATTATGCTGATTCGTGATTAACAGCCGCAGCGGCAGCCTGCAAATGCAAATTCTCCCCTCATAATTCTGCCTCGCGGCTCAGTTGCCGCATTACGCACGGTGGCCAATCCAATAGCTTCGATAAGCGATAAGCCACACAGATACACACAGCTATATTCTCTCTTCCTCTCTCTATATACCTGGCTAAGACAGGATAATACATTGGGCCAACAACGGAAGGTGTTTTAAGGACCTGAAACCCTGCTGTAACCCCTTTGACTGACCGTCAACAGGTTAACAGGTTTCTTAAGCCAAAAAAACTCCTCATCAAAGTGAATTAATCTGGCCAGAGCAGCATTGTGCTGGCCACCGACTGGATGCATTAATTCCATTTAATGCTGCCAACCAAAAACAAAAATCCCCAACAAGAATCCCCAGCAACTTGAACTGAAAAATTATCTAAATTTTTATGAGAAAAGTTTGGATTTTTTTCTGTATCTTTGCTGCCTTTATTTGTTGGCCAAGTGTAGTGAAGTGCAAAGGCAACGGCAAAGGCAAAAGCCATCTCTGACCCATGGAACCATGGAACCCTGGTCACCCCTCCTCACCCTACACGCAGCCACCCAAGTAGCCAACTTTTCCATCAAATGCAAACGCTTTTGCTTCTCACTTGGCTGAACACGCAGCCTGGCAGACTGCAAAGATCTCCCCACCGCACCGCAGCTGCATCCGCAATGTTTAGCTAATTTAACTGTGTCTCTCGCTCTTGCAGCGGGGGAGGAGGAAAGGCGGGTGTCGTTGCCAAAGAGTAAACTAATGACACTTGGCGAGACCCCCGAAAAACTGCACGACGACAACCCCACGAAAATTAATTTCGCAACATGATTTCGTTGCCCAAAACCGTAAGAGAAAACTAAAAGCCCCGAAGGCCAGCAATGAACGAGCTGACTGGGGAGATGGGAGAGGGATAGGAGAGGTCAGCCAACTTTTAATAAACAGAATTACACAAGGCTGCCAAAGTGCTGGGCAAATAAAGAGCGAAATAAACGACGAGAAAGTGCATTACGAGGAGGCAGAGAGAATCTCTGATTTGGCTTAAATGGCGCTTAATAGCGGCTTCATTAATTCTGTTTAGCCTGTCAGCTTTAAAAAGCTCACATACCCTGGCAGACGCTGCTTAGCTGCAGAAGCTCACATACCCTGGCAGAGGCTGCTTAGCTCCATGTGGAATCTTCTTGCTGTAGGCCAATCAGGGCAATTTGAAATGGGGAAAAATCGTAACTCAAGCAGAGGAAAATCTACCGACTTATGGTCAACAGAGACCCACGTTTCTTGGCAACCCGAGATGCTTTGATAGCCAACATCATCAAACGACGATCTCAGTACAGCAGTTTAATGAACTCCAAATGGCTTCGCAGCAGTTTTAAATGGACCACCGCCATCATCCTCATCATCATCATCATCATTATCATGGTAGGATGCTCTGTTCCTTGTTGCTGTTGCTGTTGTCATGTTGTCATGACGGTTGCTGCCTCATGGCTATGTCCGTTTCATCAATCATACGCAACGTTGACACGTGCGAGCGCCTGTAAGGGCAAATCCCGGACAGCGTCATAATGTCACTTTAAAGAATCTATACGAGAGCCCCCTGGCTCTGGGATCAACTTGTGTATGTGCGTGTGCCTGTGTGGGTGTCTGTGTGGGTGTCTGTGTGGGTGTCCTTCATCCAGCTTTATGGTTGCAAAATCGCAACAATTACAAAAACTTTTCCTAAGCCCAGCTCAACCAACAAGTAGCGCAAAGGAAGAAACAAAGAGAAATAAGAAAAAAAACAGAAAACAGAAAAAAAATAGAAGAAAACAACAAGCAAAAAAGAAAAATAAAACTTAACAAGGATTATAAGCGATACCAACAACGGAGCTGACTAGCTGACTCCGTCGAGGTAGCTGGTGGATAGAGCAAAGGAGCGAAGGAGCGAAGGAGCTTGGCTGTGACCATAAAGTATGAGAGAACAAGCGAAAGCAGGAAAAGAAATCTGCAATGGCAGAGACGGACAAGACGGACAGAAACTTTTATCCAAGTGCAAAACGACGAAGGGCATCGGCGCTTGGGGGTCAGTAGGGGATTCGGGTCGCAATCACAAAACGCAGTTGTAGTTTTCCGCACAGACACAGTCAGGGGGTCCTTGCCTTGTCGTATTTTGTTTAAAGTTAATATTTACATGCCACCAACACAGGCATAACCAAAAGGCGGCCAGCCAGGCTCTTAGGTGTCGCCGCTGCCCTGCCCTGCCCTCCTCTCACAGTGGATAGCAGAGCAGGTCAAAGGAGGCCCCGAAAGTTTATTAAAAATTATTGATTTTATTCTATTAATAGAGAGATAAAAGCTTACACTTGGGTGGGGGTTGAAGGGGCAGGTTAGTTGGTTTGGCATTGGTGGCGAAAACCTCATGATCGACCCACTGTGCCCGGCCTGCAGTTGGCACTTCCAGTACTGTGCACAGCAGTTACTTCTACTGGCAACAAATTCTTGTCATTTGCAGCTGCTTTTTTCTACTTGCTGTTTGCTGTTGTTAACTGTTGTTATTGTTGTTGTTGTTGCTCCTTCTCCTTGTTGGAGACCATTTCAAAGGATCAACATCAGTGCCAAGACAATGCACAGTCAGTGCCTGTCTGCCTGCCTCATGCCAGAAGGAGAAGCGTCAAGTTTTGTTTGGCTAGAAATGACAACTTCAAGTTCATAAAAGCGCAACTAATGTGCATAAAATACTTTCTGTTGTATGGCAACCCTGGTCACACACACACACACACATATACACACACAGAGCACATTTCCCTTTCATATTTTCGTAGACAAACATAAACGGAAAAACTTTGCCTTTCGCTTAACGCTTCGCCTTGGCTGCCTTCTATTATTGTTCGTCTTCTACAAATTTTTGGTTTCCTTGCTTGTTGTTTTCCTGCCTTCGCCCAGCAATTTGCTGGCATTTTTGCAACTTTCCAATGAAGTAAGAGAAACGAACAGGGAGGGGAGGAGCAGCAGCAGGACGATGGGGGGGGTAAGGGCAACAGAGCGCTGAAAATAAGTTTCAAGAAATCACACAGAAGAGGGAAAAAAACTTTTCACATTGACATGTTTTGGCTGCCAAGAACGAGACCCAAGAAACCCCTGAAATCCTGACAACTGGAACCCCCCCAATGCAGACACCTCCCCTTCCCTTCTCTCTCGCTCTCTCTCTGTGTTTCCATTTCGTTGCTGGGGGGAGCTACGCGCCCATCAATTTGCGCACCCTTCGACCATTTTACTTGCCATATTTATGCCATTTATCTGCCCTGTCATTGTTACTTGTAGCAGATCCCCCCCCCCCCTCCTCACCGTGGCAGTTGGAGGACCAACTCTGAATCGAACTTGAGATGCCATCGATGCCATTGGTTTGCCTTTGTCTGTGTGTGTGGGGCTGCGTGTCTGTGGAGCTCGTATTGCATTTGCTGCTGGCAAAAGTTTCTTGTTTATATTCGTTTATTGTTTATAAATGGTTGATAAGTGATGCCCCCTCTCTTTTCCCCCCCCACCATCTTTCCATCTGCCGCTCTGTGACTGTGTGGCTGCCTTCAATTGGCATCCAGTGGGGCATCTCGACAGGCCACCATCACAATGGTTCATTCGATATGGGCTTTGCTACCAGGGGCATCTGATTTCATTTCCTAGGCGATTGTTGTTGGCATCGTCTATATGTGGGTGGTCCAAGGGGCCATTGAGCCGACCAGGCTATAGTTGCTCTCCTAGCGTTTCACCATTTAAAGCCAGCAGTTCTTAAAGCCTCATGGTCTCTGGTTCTGGTTGAACCAGTTGAACAAATGCATTTAGAAACGTTAAAGGTTGAGCCGCACTTGCTCTTCTCTCGTTTCAAGCGTCAAGTGCATCAGGCAGTGACAATTGTTGCCAATAAACCACCAGGAAGACCAGGAACAACCAGCAATGCCGCCTCTCATCCGATATTCACTCAATTGTAAAGGACGAGAGCTTTATACGCACTTAAATCCCAATGAAACTGGCGGCCCCGAAACTGCGTTCAATTCATTGATTGAGTCATTCGATGGGTGCGAGCAGGCCAGGCGCATACGGTGCTCAAGGATAAACAGAAACACCCATCAGAGCTGAGATCCAGTGGCAACCAGCAGCACAACAACTCAATTGAGTCGCAGAGCCATAAAGCCAAGATGAGCGAATTTTATTGCAGCAAAACAGCAAAACAGTTTCTGGCTCCTTCAGAGCTCGACAAGCGCCTGCACTTTGATTGCAAAATAAAATCAGCAAACGGCCAGAAGGAAACAATAGCAGTTGCAAAACGGCAAGACATTGTTCAACCAATCCAGGCAGCAGGGGGGGCGACGGCAAACAGCAAACAGCAAACGGCAGAGTCAAAAGTCAAAAGTAGAGAGAGAAGAAAGTTGAACTGAACTGAGCTGAACTGAACTGAGCCAGGCGAACAAGAGAGATAAAATCAGTTACATTTTCCTTGCCAAACACAATTTGTTTGTGTTTGCTTATCAATTGAAAAGAGTGTGCGCGATGAGGTGACACAATGGCAGCGACAGTGCCGAGGGGACATCAAAGCGTTGATGTGGCCCATGCGGCCCAAGCGGCCCAAGCGGCCCATGCGGCGTATGCGCAATTTTCGGTTAATGCGCCTGCCATTGAGTTGACAACTGACGAGCAGCCCCTGTTGGTTGGTTGACAGCACACAGCCCAGTGGGTGGCATTTATTTTTAGCCCAACATTTATGTTTATTTATTTTGATTGTGATTGTGATTGAATAAGTGGCAAGTGGGGTCTGTGGCCCGTACCCCGCTCTCTCTCTCTCTCTCTCGGTCCCAGGGGACCCCTGACTGACAACACATTCTATTATGTATTTTTCTTGGCTTTCCATTCAGCACCTGCAGCGGCGTCTGCTTTGCAAATTTGCTGAAAATCTGATTGCTTTCGGCTCAAGACGGCTCAAGACGGTTCAAGGCGCGTTTAGCCATCCCTTTGCTGTCGCTAGGAAATATTAAGATGCCAGCTTTTTACATTCCTGGCATGAAAAATTACTGGGACTGTCATGTCCAGCCGTCAATTCACCTGCCTGATGCCACCAATGGTCACTGACAATTAATCAAGCAGCAGCAGCGGCAACCACCACCTCGATGGCAATTTCCATTCTGATCTGGTAGACAAAAGCAAATGTCACTGCCAGAGTGATAAGCAGAGTGAAGATACAATTTTCCTGGCGACTGAGGAGCTCAAGTCTGCCTAGAGCAAGATAAGCTAGAAAATTGACGCCCGAGCAGGGCCGCGACAATGATTTGTCAATTTGCACGAGTTTTTCTCAAATTTTTATTAATTTTTCTTCACTTGCGCCTATGAATGATCTGGTGGGAAACGAGAGTTATTTACCCTACAATGGACTGGTGTTTATCTTAGCCCCTCACTGTCCATTTGTTTAAAGAAACCACACCAAGGCGGAAGGAAGTGCAGCAAGTGGAGCGTATAAGTAAATGGCTTGGCCAAAAAATAAATACAACGACGACGTCGACGACGACGATGGGGACAGCAGGTCAGGCACGACAAGGCCCAGGCCCAGGCCCAGGCCAGACACTCAACCAGCCATATAGTTACTCAGTGGGTAGGGCAACCAACATCACTGGTGGACAGGCAGGCAGGCAGGCTGGCTGGCTAGAGTGGCGCAGTGGCTGAAAGTGGCAGTGGAAGTTGATGCAAGAAGAGAGAAAAAAAATATATAACGGAACTAAATATGTGTTCTCCACGACATGGCAGGCAAAATGAATAACAACAAGGTACCCAAAGGCAGTCGAGCAGCCTGGTAGCTTGGCAGCCTGGCCGCCTGCCTTCATCATGACATTGTTGGCAGAGGGAGGGAGATGAAGATTGGTTGTGCAGTTGGGGCAGGAACAGGGAGAGGGAGAGGAAAAGGGTAACCGGTTCCGTGGAGCCAGGACAAGTCGATGTTGCAATAAAGTGAAATGCCCGCCGTGTGCCACTTAATTTGCTTAAAGCCCGTTGTGGAGCAGCAACCGTTGAAGTGGCCAACAGCATCTTGACAGAGTTGTTGCCCTTAAAGAGTTGACTCCACCCAGGGACTTCACACAGGCCAGGCCAGGCAGGCTAACCTATAGAATAAATAAGAATTTAAAGCAGTTACGGGTTGATTTACTTGAGTGCCTGAAAGTATGCAAGACAAACATTTAAAGAGACAGCTGGAAAGGCCGTGAATCGCATTAATCGATTAAGCAAATTACAAGGAAGCTTCCTTCCCCCCCACCACCACCAAGTGACAAAGTAATTATGTCTATAATCAGGTGGACATGACACAACCCAGAAGAGGAAGAGAGGAAGAGGAAGGCACACAACACGCTAAGCCTTCGTGAAAGTTTTTGTTCAACTTTCTGCCACGACAACTCGATATTCATTATTGAGAAAAGCTGTTTGTGCGGTGTAGGCAGCCGCAATTGCTTTGCCTGGCTAATTAACAGTGTTTCGTTTACCCACTACCCACTGCAGCCCTGTAGCACCACCCATCTGCCCGCTGCCTTACAAACTGCTCTGCTCTGGCTGAGTGGCAAGAAGTTGGCGAAAAACTTTGCCACTTTCGGCCAAATACGCATGCATACATAATTGCGACCCTCACACACACACACACACACGCACACGCACTCACACACATGGTCCTAGTGGCCATAAAACGATGGACTGCAGGACAAGGCAGACAGATGGGCAACATTAAGGCGGCAGCGGCGTTGCCTAAAAATCATTGAAGCAAAAAGCCACTTTGCCAACACCTACTGCCTCTGCCTGTATATGTGCGTGTGTGTGCATGTGTGTGTGGAGTCCTTTTGGGCTAGGAAAATTGCATTACATGAATGGTAATGTTGCCTGGCCGGCAACCCATTTGCCCCATTACATGAGGGCCACACAGGCCTGTGTCTGTGTCTGGCTCTCCACTGGCCCCTTTCCATAGGCCGGCCCGGCTGCTCAACCAGGTCCAAAGGTGTTTACTATTCATAACATTCTTTTGATTAACTGACCACAGGCATCTGGTCCCCGCTTAAGGGAGACCTCGGCCAGCTATTCACTTGCGGTCCAAGCTAATAGACCGACCCTCGCAGTTAAAATTTCAGTTTTTTTTTCCCCCTGTGCTACGAAGCCGCCATTAATTAAACTGCATCTCCATAAAATATTTCTGTTCTTGTTGTTGTTGTTGTTGTTGTTATTCCTAGGCATTTTGCCCTAATAGGATTTAATTTTAATTATCCAAATTTAAATACATTTCACTCGCAATAACAACTTTTCACGCCATTTTCCATCTCCGTTCTGCCCCCCGCGAATTACGAGCGGCAGCTAATTTTTTGCCCTCCATCATGCATATGGCAGCCATCAGAGGATACAGAATTAATACAATTACATAAACAAGGACTAATTACAAAAGCAATTAATACTCGCGAGCAATTAATTAATGAAACCGAAATCGTAAACAACACAGTCAATAGACGCAACGAATATTAAATTGGCATCCGCAGTCGGGCAGAGCGGCGTTCTAATGGGATTTCAAGTGCTCACTTTGGTTAGCAACGTAGAATACACTTTAGCAGAAGCTGTGTAAGAGAGGCGTGCCTAGCGGCAGGCTAAATTAGCAGGGAATACAGCTAAACTAGTAAGCTAATTAAATTCCGTAGACTCAGGCCTTCCGGAGGTGACCAGCTGGGGCCATCATCAACGTGGAACAGAGTCTAGCAGAAGCAGTGGCAAAAGAAGTCATGTAGGTGCACCTGGCGGCAGGCTAAAATACCAAGAAAAATCCATAACACATTTCTCCTTTGGCTGTATACATTGCCAGCCATCAAGATGCCTGGCGGCAGGCTGAATACGCTATTATTGATACCCTTTTAGGCCACATGCATTCCCAGTCAGTTGAGGGTCAGAAGTGTGCCCAGTGGCAGGCATAAGCTCATCTTAAAATACACCCAGTAAAGCTGCTAAGATCAGAGCTTGATTAGGCAGTAAAAATGTTTCAATTTGATACCCTGTAAAAGCACAGAAAGGAACTGCCAAGCTCAGCTTCACTGTTGGCAAAACTCCCAACAGGATTTTCCGTGACAAATCAGTGTTGCTCGGCTAATTAATTCTACCAAAATTCCACTGTCGATGGCAATTAAATTTATACAAACTGCCCAGCGATGGTCAGTCAAGTTGATTGATTGTTTCTAATGAGCAGAGCACAGCAGAGCAGAGCAGGTTAAGCAGCTCATAGGCAACCCACTCGTGGCGGTCCAAGAGCTCTTCGCCCTCTGTTCAAAAGGCCCATAATTCATGGCTCTTTAGCAAATGCATTTCTAAATGCACACAGACAGACACACACACACAGAAAAAACTTGATTTGTTTCCCTTTTTGGCGAGTGGTTGGATGCGTATGTAGGTGGGTGGGTGCGTCTATGGGTGGGTGGGTGGCTGGTTGGATGTATGTTATGCTGACAAGTGACCCCACCCCTCTTCCCCTAAATGGGGTCAAGTATATATGTTAATTTCCTCTGCACTTTACTCAATTAGCTGAACACATGATGTTGTTATTATGCAGTTGCTGTTGCTGTTGTTGCTGTTGCTGCTGTTGCTGTTGTTGTTAGTTTTGTCAGCTGTCGTGGAAACAAAAATTTTTTGGGGTAAAGTTTGCCGCATAATATTTTTAGCATGAATTTATTTATGATTTGCTATGCGTGTGCGTGTGTGTGTGTGTCGGTGCCTGTGTGTGTGTGTGTTTAATGGCAGCAACTCACACATTTGTTTTATGGTTTTTTCTACACCATTTCCCTTTGCATTGGCAATTTTTGTTTTACATTTGAAGGCAAAACAAAGCCAAAAGACAATAAAAACAACACAAAAATACCAACAAAAAATACCAAAAAAACAAAAACAATGAAAAGCAACAAAGAATTTTTGGACAGTTGGCTGGAAATCATTTGAAATTATTTATTTAACATTTTTGCAAATGGTAAATGGAAAACAATAAGCAAATTGTCTATCTGCTTGTATCTGTTCCAGTTTAGTTGTTTATTTTTGTTGCCGCTTGTTATTGTTATTGTTTTTCCAACTGCTTTGCATATTTATATTTATATACATGTGTGCGTGACTGTGTGTGTGTGTGCGTGTGTTGGTTAGTGTATTTGTATTCAATTTTCAATCATTTCCTGCGCCATGCATTTCCATTTGAACTCATCGACTGCACTGTTTGCTGCTAATATAAATGTACATTTATCTAGCGCTCTTGCCCTCTCCCTTTCTCCTTCTCTCTCTCTTCTCTCTCTCTCTCTCTCTCTCTCTGTGTGTAATTTATTTATTAGCGTACTCAATAACAAAACCAGCAGGCATGCCCAAGTACATTTGTTTGTCATACGCATTGAGCACGCACAGCCACCTCAGCCACCTCATTCATTGTATCATGAATTGGCCGCCATCGCCTCCTGCGTCCAGCCTCCTGCCTCCTGTATACAGACAAAGGCCAAGCCAAGGACTCAGCAACCATCTGATTTGCAATTGTTTCGCTGCTGCCCATCACTGTTGCCTGTTGCCTTGATTCAAGGCGACAGCTTTTGAGCCGCCTGAACATCTTTTGTCCTTCTTGGACGCCTAATTATTGCCGCCTTCTGTTCGAGTTTATTTAACTAATAATCGATCTGCTTTGTGGAGAGAGTTTTTCTCTTAATTCCTTGCCAACTGCCGCATAATTAAGATGTCGAGATATCAATGGAACTTGACTGACCAAAGGCGGGGAGAAACGTCTGTTTAAATCATTTCATCACTGACCACTTGGCTCTGTGGTGTCAAGTATAGAAAAGATTTTCAACTTTTTCTCTTTCCATGCAGTTACAGCAATCAACCAACCAGCAAAGTCTTTATTAAACTGCTTAGAAATCCTTGATTTCCTCTCTACCTCATTAGACCACAGACAGGTGGCTTTAAAAATCGTTTTTATAATTAATTTACCTACGGCTTTGACCTGCCCACACGGTTATTTTTACTTATAATTTTAGTTTTTTCATGGTAGTTCATGGCGACCCCAAGAATCTATTTTTAGCGCCCTGCCAACTCATCCATCTGTGACATTTTCCAGGGCGTTTGCTTAGCTACAAAACATTTCTTTCTCTCTCTCTCAAGTTTATTAATAGTGGGAACTGGTGAGGGAAAGAGCTGAATATTTAATAAAATATTTCCTGGTTAACAGGATTAAATTTCTCTCGCACCAAGTGGCCAAGAAATTCCCCAACATCTTGGCTTGATTACTACCATCTATGAAGTGCTCTCCACTGTCTTCCTGCCATTCAACCAGCTGCTGTTGTCTCTGGAAGGGGGAGGGAGGAGAAGCAGTGGGGCCTTCAGCTTTTATTTAATTACACTTCTTGGCTTCAATAAATGAATCTTCTATGCCGGGGTTAATTAATTTTTAGTGCTTTCTAGGGCTGCTTGGCTTAGCAGCTGATTACAGATTATCCTGTTCCTATTCGAAATCAACCAGCCGCAGCCGCAGCCACAACGACAGCTGCACAGCAGCCGTGGGGTGGAGGGTGGAAAACTTTTTTGGCTGGCAAATGAAGTATGTTGATGAGCTGAGATTGGAATGATATTTCATCAGTGGAATTGGCAAGCCGCACAAAATGCCTTCCTTGCCTGCCTGCCTGCTAGCAGCTGTGGCTGTGGCCCTTGGCTTCATTGCAACTCATTTGCCAGCGTGCAACGGCAGCAGCAGGAGGAATGGGGGGAGTGAGAGGTGCAGCAACAGCAGTAGAGATTCAGATTAAAATTGAAATTGAAATTGGAACACGGCCGCATTCGCTGGCGGCAAACGTTGTTGTTGCTGCCGCCGCCGGCAATTCGCGAAGCACTTGAGCGTGCAGCAAATTAAAACACCGCAAAATGTCAAGTGCTTCTGTCAGGGCGGTCACAGGGGGGGTGTGGGGGTGGGCAAAGACAGCGGGGAGTAAAAGGAGAGCATAGGCAGGCAGGCAGGCAAGCAGGCAGGCAAGCAGGCAGGCGGAGAGAACTATAACAGGACAGACAGAGCGGAAGAATGCGCGCCACGCAGTTATTTTAATGAGCATTAAATGATGTGGCAAGCCAATGCTGTTACCCACACACCACCACCCACCACCACACACCACACACACCACCATCATCAAAAATTGTCCTCCTTCGCCTCGTGCCATTTACGGCTTAATTATGGCAATCGACAAAAATATCCAGAAAAGTATGCAACACATTTGTGCCAACATATTTCACCCGAATCTCAATTGCAGTGTTTTACAAGCTCAGCAAGGTGGTGGTGGTGGTGTCTCCTCTGCTAGATGCGATGCGGCCTGTGGGGGACAGAGAAAAATTCATGACATTCGCTGCAAATTTATGGGGCCCACAAAAATCTTTTGTGCTGGAGAAAAGCGTCACGGCAAACCCATTTGGTGCATCCGCTACTGCCACCGCATACACATGTACACACACCCACACACACACACACACACAGAGAGAGAGATAGAGATGCATAGTAGAGGGCAACTTAAATGCGTTTCTAATGCAAAAGCTACCAACGCCTGTGTGTGTGTGTGTGTGTGTCGCTGTGTGTCTCTCTGCCAATCGTTTGTGCGGCATCCGCTAGGCGCATCCGTCTGTCTGCCTGTTTAGAGGGAGCCAGGGGGGTGAGGAAGGAAATTGAAACAAATGTTTTAGAGATATTTATTTGCATAATTTTTTTGCCTGCATTTTTTATGCGCCTTTTCTATTATTCATATGCCGACCGAGTAGACCGAGCCGACCGAGCTGACAAAGTACAGAGGGTGACGGTGGCAGCGGCTATGGTATGTGGATGGGTGGCGGTGGGTGTAAGCTGACTGCCTGCCTGCCTGACTGGCTGCCTTTGAAATATACAATGAAATATTTGGTTTATCATATATCCCTTTCACACACACACACACACACACTGACACACACACTGGCATAGACAGACCCATTTAGTTGCATATAAAATTGCTGGATTTTAATATTTCGCATTGAGGTTTATGAGGCAGCAAAAACCGGCCAAAAACAGACAAAAATGCCCCGAAACTTACATCGCCATTATGTTGATTGAATGAAATGCATGACATTTTACAATTTATGTCAACGGAAAGCAGCATCCATATAAATAACAAATTTTATTTATAAACGCAGCTCAACTAAATCAATTGACTTGATGAAGAAGGAAGGAATCTATGGGAAAGGCTATGGGAAATCATTAAACTGCGCCCTGGAAATCTAAATTAAAATTAAATTTGATGCTTAAGGGCTTCCTCTGCTTTTTTTTTTTGTGAACTCAACCGGGGGCTTTATGAGGCAGCAAACTTGCTGGTTAAGACTTTGTTGCAACACTTTTAGGTTATCGACTTGTTATATCTGTAAAGGTGACCAGCTGGCTTGTTTTTTTCCACTGCAAGGGTATATAAGCTTTCATAAGCCAAGGAGCTGGCTACATAGAGTGGGTTAATGGGGATTTCTATGAACTAAAAGGTGTTTTAGTAGCTAAAGTGAATGGAAATCAGTGGGGAAACTTGTACGATTAACTTCATAATCATTTCCATTTACTACTCTATAACGATGATGATGATGATGATGATGATGATGATGATGATGATGATGTACATGGAAGTCACAACCACACCATGGTTATCCATCTTCATTTTCCATTATCGTGCTTAATCCTCATGTACTTTTACAGCACACGTACTCCGTCCGGCACACACACCAGCACACACACACACACACACACCAATCACTTCATCATATACACAAATCCACATGTTTTCCTGGAAAAAAAAAAAAAAGAAAAAGAGAAAAAGAACCAAAAAAAAAAAAAAAACTGAAATGAAATGAAAGAAAATTGAGCTTTACGACTTGACTGCTGCTGCTGCTGTTGCTACAACGACTTTTGCGACTGTCAGTCATAACTTTTCATACACAGACGTGTGTGTGTGTTTGTGTGTGTGTGTGCGGCACATTAGTGCAATAGGCAACAACCAGAGGCAGCGGTTGGCTTTTGCTTTATTCATTGCCCAAAAACCAAACCAAACCAAACCAAACACTTTTGAGCCTGAGACCCACAGCCCCCAACCCAGTTAGACCCAGAGCCAGAGACGACCCCGAGCCAGACCCGACCCGACCAGAGCAGTCCAAGGTGTATATAGCAGTCGCCGGCACACAGTGAAGGCGTTTGTCGGTCGACGTTTTATCGCCTTTTCATCGAAGTTATCTTGCATATTGCATGAGCAGCTCGTAGTAGTTCAGGCCAAAGCTCTACATGTAACTGTGTGCCTGTATGGAAATCCATGTGTGTGTGTGTGTGTGTGTGTGACATACAGATACCGTTTAAATTTGAACGTGTGTTTTCAACACTCCACGCAGGCCACAAACATCCACAAGGAGCAGGAGCAGGAGCAGGAGCAGAAGCAGGAGCAACAGTGCTGGCTGGCAACAGCCTTGCACCAATATCCTTATTGATGTTGTTTGTTGTTGCCAATTTCAGTCAACAGCAACAGCCAGTGCTGTGTGTGTGTGAGTGTGCTGGGCGCACTCAGTTATAGATTTCTTAGGGGACTCTGTTTATTATCCTTTTTTATATCCTTTCGCCTTTTTTATTTATTGATGTTGTACATTTGAGTTAAAGGCGAGCAGCGTCGTCGCATTCGTTTGCCATAACTGATGCCGTTTTTCTTTCCTGGGACAAACTTTTCTACTTCCTTTTACCCTCTCCCTTCCTCTCGCTTCCCTCTCTCTCGCTCTCCCTGTTGCTTTGCTCTTTCTTAGCCATTTACTTCACTCATATGAAGCTGTAATACAAATATTGCGCATACGCCGCATATGCCCAGTGGCAACATAGTTGCCCTGGACCGGGACCAACCTGCCTGCCACAGTGCCTGGCTGTGTGTGTGTGTGTGTGCTGGCAACGATCAAAAGTCAACGGCAATGTGTTCGTTGTACAGCTCTTGGCAGTTGCTTAGCTACAGAATCGCATAAAGTTGAATATTCTAGCAGCCGCTTGATGTAATGGAGAAATCAATAAGGTTGAGTTGCCAGCAACAATAATTCATAGTCGTTGACTCTTTATACTCCTCCTTCAATGCAGCAATATGACGCAACAGTCTCCAGAGCAGACCTAACTGCCTTAGACTCTTTCCGTAAAGCCCATAGCCCCCCAGGATGCCTGCTAGCTGTGCTTAATCAACTGCCCTTTGCTGTGGCAACACATATTCATTACCTGAGCTCCTGTATATTGACCAATTGCCGTCGTAACTGTAGATTTAACGGTTATGTGAGTGCCAAACAGTAAAACAGGAAGCAGAAATTGTTTGCTTTAAGCTGCTGCGTTGCTAGTTCCTTTGCGGTTGATTGCTCGTCTGATTAAAGGGAAAATCTTTAATGATCTCTGGCAGCCAGCAAAATAACAGGAAAAAACAATGTTGTTTCCGCTGGAGAAACCTCAATCCCCCCTAGTTTGAGATTTGTCTCTGGTATCCACCAAAGCACAAACAAAAAAATGAGAGAAAAACGAAGGGGAAACTCAAAACTGATGCCATTTTAATTGGTGCAGCTGAACAAACAGAAAATTCCAACGGCGATCGATGGTAAAGTTTCGCACAGGACTTGGCCTGGCCAAAAGCAACCCGACCCCGTCCTAATCCTTTCGTCCTGGCTGCCTTCGGTCCCAGCGACTGCAGTTGAATCAAGTTTAATATTGAGTTGTCACGTGAATTTTACTGCGCCTCACTGACATTTTATACCCACACAGTTCACTCTGCTTTGCCTCGCCTCGCCTCGTTTCGCTTCGTTTCCACTTTCATTTTGGTTTGGGAAATTTTTTCCTTCTTTCCTTTCCCATTTCTACTGGGTTTTTTTTTGTGATTTTTCTGTTTTTATTTTGTTCGAATTGCGCAGAAAGTGGAAATCGCAATCACAATTTGAGCCGCCACCAAACATGGAACCAATTTGACTCTCCAAAACTGAAAGCCTCGTCGCCATAGTTGGCTTCAAGCTCACAGTTTCCACTCCCTCCGCTGCCTGCCGCCCTGGCGGACTAATTCGAGAAAATCATTTTTCATTTGTCACCTACTACAGCGTAGTTATCGTTGCAACTTTTCAATAAGTTCAAAAAATACGACGACGAAGTGCAGAGTTTGCCGCCTACAAGCCAGCCAGGGCGTTGCTTTGGGGCTCTTCTATCTGTCTGTCTGTCTGTCTGTCGTTCCGCCCGCCATTTAACTAACTAGAAATGACATTTATTCTGTCGATTTAATTTAAGTCTGCCAAGTTATATATCCTGTTGGCGTCCAGGATGATGCTGGGTTATGCAAAACTCAAGAGCGCACTTCCAGGCCCTTCAACGGCAGGCAGGCAGCCTGTGAGTCTATGACAAATGCCAGCTGCTAGCTGCAAATACACTGGGAGAAAATTAGGAGAAGCTTAAAGTAATTTCCTTGAAGAGCCTCCTTGAAGGTCTGTTGGCTTGACCGCCCTCAACGTCTCCTCTCTCTCTCTCTCTCCATGTCGTAAAGTTTACACTTGATTTGACCTTCAGATTGAATTCACATTTCAAATGTTTTGCATTTAAAGAAATTAATAGATTAGGGTCCTTCGGTCGGTCGGTCGGTCGTTTGGTCTATTTTGCTTTCTATTTTGGGTCTGGAGAGGATGAATGGACAGCACCGATAAATGCGTCGCTCAGTTTGGCTCATTAGCGTTGCCCAAAAGTATGCTACAATAATTGTCCACGACTTTTAAAGAGTTTTTAAGCCCAACCAACAACGTCAGCAGCAGCAGCAGCAGCACCAACCATGTTGGGTTGGCAAACAAAGTTTCTAAAGTGGACATCCCAGGGGTGAGGCAATCCTCCGGCTTCAGCTCTGGCTGTAGCTCTGGCTGTAGCTCTGGCTGTGACTGGAACTGGAGCTGGAGCCAGCGTTGGTCAGGACCGAGCTACAACGAATGTTTGTCAAGTTGACTGGGTGTGGTGTGAGCTTAATTGAAAGCTGTGTGGGTGGCGGCCAGATTAGCGGGCGATATCAGCTCAGTCTAGCAGCCAAGCGACCAGCAAACAAACCAAACAACCAACAAACGGACCGACCAACGGACCGACCCAGCCCTGTCAGCCCAGTTCAGGCCAAAGCAGGCCAAGTTAACCAACCATCCTGGCCCAACGCATTCTGAGTGACAGGGGCTATCAGTGCGTTTCGATCACAATAACGACAACGACGAACGACCACCACCGACCACCACCGACCACCAGCGACCACCACCGACTACGACGACGACAACGACGGGCAACGGTACCCATGTCACGACAGCTGACTGCGACAGCAACAACAAGAAAATAACACAAAAAAGTGCCAAAATAAATAAATTAAATTGTTGAAAAATGTTGCAGGTTTGTTGTGCTCTTTGTTGTAAGTGTGTGTGGCCAATGCGACAACGCATGTTGCATACGAAATTGAAGCCAACAAAAAAAAAATAAATAAAAACAAGAAGGAAAAGCCATCAGGTCGATGCCTGAATGCCATTTACAAGGCCAACACAGTGGAACCCATTCGATGGAAGTTGAGTTGCAAAGGATCAAAGGATCGCAGCCAACTCTGCTCTTCCTGTGGCTCCAGATCTTTTTCCATTGAGGCAGCCACCTGAGCAAATGCATATGCCCTTGGCTAATGGAGTTTATTCTCCCTCTAAATGGTATAACAAGGCGCCAATAAACTTCCTCTAAGGTTAATATCATTTCTACTCTTACAGGCGACATAGTTGACCAAGTAAACAGCTCTGCACAGCAGACTTCAAGGTCTAAATTCTTGAAAAATGATAGGAAAATGATTTATTAAATTTTATTTCAATTAATTTGCCTCTTTCCTTGATAAATAGTTGTCCAAAAAACAGTCGCCTGCCTTCTCACAGGAAACGTTCTTCAGCAGCGCTGATAAGTAGACTATAGAAAGCTTGGCCAGTGGTCAATGGCTTGACTTGATCATCAATTTGCCTTTGTTGGTTTGTCATTGAAGCTCAAAGCGGACTCTAATCCACTTGGAAGGGCATTCAACCTTCGCATTTAATTTTCTTGTATTTATTCCTGGTTTTTCTCTCTCTATTTTTTTGAATAAAGCATTTTCGCACGTGTTTTTCATTTGGCCAGCTGGGCGTGCCAAAAAGCTAGAAATCGCTGAAGCATAGACTCATTAGCTTCCAACGACTATTGGAGGTTGAAATAAAATTACCCAACACACACACGAGTCAATCGCACTCAGGCGCCGCTTGAATATTATGTAAATGAAATTGATTTGTTTGGATATTTTTTATCAGGCTTTGCAGGCGCGTGGGGAAAAGTTTTCTTCTGCGACAACAGCTGGTTGACACTTTGGCATCGCTAAATGGAAATTTATTAAACAAATCAATGGCGAAAGGCTGACGAAATCGATTTGTAAAACACTCAACTGCAAAGGCTCCTTCCTTCCACCCTCTGTCATCCTCAGCGTATGTGTGTGTGTGTGTGTGTGTGTGTGTAGGGAAGTCATAATTGTATTGGCTTCTTGGCACGTCAGCAATTAAGTCAATTTATCATTAACCAAGGGGCAAGCTCTTGGCCTGCCTGTGCCCATGACTTTGGCATTCTTTGGCTTTGACTGGCGCGTCTCTAATGGCAGCTCGTTAAATTTATTGCGCATACGCCCCGCTTGTACCTGCGATTTGTGTCCGTGGGGCTGCTTTAAATGTTAAATGCGCAAATTACGTTGCACGTGCCTCAACGTTACGGTAACGGTAACGGTAACGTTAACGTTAACTGCCACTGTGGCTGACAGCCAACGTTCCTCGGCTCCTGTTGCCTGTTGCCCGTTGCCCCCCCCCCAATCGCCTCGCCAATCTAGAGCGCCCACAAAGCGGTAGGCGTGTCAGTGTCTGAAAGAGCGGTTTGTGTGCGCCTGATTCTGATGCCCGGAATGAAGACGAAGATGCAGGCAACGGCCAGACCCGGCGGCCTCCTGCTTTTGACGGCAAACAAATGCTTTGATATTTATTGCCAGGCAGGCAGGCAGGCTGGCAAGCCTGGCCAGGAGCAGGCCAAGAGCAAGCCAAGAGCAGGCCAAGCACAGCCATCATCTAGGTGGCATCCTTAAGTGCTTAGAGCGCGACTTGCGTTTGCCGCAGCTTCATCTTCATTGTGCGGTGCGTGTATATGACTGGGTGGCTATGGGTGGCTGTTGGTTTGTGTGTGTGTGTGTGTGTGTGCACTTGGCTGTGTCCAGGCAGCTTTCCCAGTCAGCAGCAAAGTCACAATGAGACTTAGAGGCAGTCAGTCAGTCAACGAGTCCAACAAGGACTGCAAGTCGGAGTTGCTATTATTTCCATTGTTGTTGTGTGATGTTTGCCAGGTGGCGGTGGAGCTGCGTTGCTGCGTCAAGTGTCGGTGGCAAGGTGGCCACCTTCGCCCTAATGGCCGATCGTTAATAATCAATGGCAATGGAAATGCTCACCAAGAATATTTATATTTACAAATATATCAGGGGAAAGTAATTGTCAACAATTAGCTGCTGCCCCGGCTGCCCCGGCTGCCGCTGATGATGATGTTGCTACTTTGGAGTGTCAGCGGTGCGCGGGTATGTGAGCTATTGATAGATTTATATATCACAGTCTGCTGCTCTTCCCTCCTTCGCATTCAATGTCAATTTGTTTTAATTAAATATTCTCAGCCCCAGACTTGGCCAATCCGCACATTTCTCATGTCCACCTCTGGCTAATCCTGCTCATAAGCAACTACCCAAGCCCCCCCTCTTAGACTAATTAGCTCATTTAACATACGAGTTAGAGATTTTTTGCCAGCTGCAAGCCTAAAACCTAAATCTTCAGAAATCCATGAGTGAATGGCATTTGACTCTTGTCGACAGGACCTTTTAAACCCTTATCATGCAATACGTTGGCTAAATGGCCCTTGGCCAGCTCTCCCTCCCTCTCACTCTCTCTCCTACTCTCTCTATTGCTCTCTGTGTCTTTTGGTCATTTTTAAGCGCGCGCTTTGCCACACCACAGGACAGCGGTGGCCACCTCCAACCAGTTCCATCCCAGGGCTGCTCTCACACACACAGTGGTCCCCATGGTCCGTATTACTATGTGCATTCGTTGGTCGGTCGGAATGTAATTTATTTATGGCCACATAATAAATCTGTGCATAAGACATTCGCCCTGGACAAAAGCGTTGGTCAGAGCTGAGAATGCAATTGCCGGGACGCTCTACGAGCTACAAATGTCCTTTTGGAATGATAATAATATCGCAGGATCCTAGCTTTCAATACTCTGCTCTGGGGCAGCTCAGGCTGATTGATTTTCACAGGGAAACACTTAAAACTAATTTAAAATTAAATGTACAGAATTGACTGACAGTTTCCAATGGGTGAGACCCACTTCTGATGCTTTAACTGTGTCTGTGGGGACAGCCACAGTAATGGTGTAAAAGATTAAGATTCTAAAGCCCCAAACAGCTTCCTTGATGGCTGTTTTTTGTTATTTAATGCATCAGTAATCGCACACGACTCGATCATCCATATCATTATCGTTATCCCGACACCGCAGGATATGTGTCGGGTCGAACCCTCTCTCTACCCTTGGGGCTTTACGTTTTATTTTATTTTATTTATGCTTTATGGCAGTGTCGTTTACGCCAAACTGTTGTTAATAGTCATGAGGTGACATTAAGGCTTCCTTTTCCCTGCCGCCACACACACACACACGTTGGTGTTTCCTTGGAGCGTCCAGTGTCCTGTGCTCTGTGGGCTTCATTAGCGAATCGCGTTGACTAAAATCAATAATGAGAACATTTTACTTCATTCTGCTTAGTCAGGCTCTCTATGCCGCCGTCTTAGCTTCCAACTACCAATAATGACAACGACAACGACAATGAAATCAAGCAACAAGCATAACCCAAGCGGTTGGTTGTTGGCTTAACTTGGGTCGCCTTCCGTTGTCTACTGTTGTCTGCTGTTGTTGCCTTCAAATGTCATTATTATCGTTGTCATCATCATCATCATCATCAGCAGCTTTGTCATTATTGTCAGTGTCATGTAGAGACAACGATAGCAATGGCGATGGCGATGGCGATGGCAACGTCAGTTGAATTAGGCCACGCTTGGCTAAGTCAGTCCAGCACCCCTTTCCTGGCCGTATCATGAGGTTTTTCCTCACACTTTGGCTTCCCAGGCAACGCCCCACATGCCCCCCACAGAGCGGGAGAGAGAGAGAGAGAGGGTAGGGTGTCCCGCCACGCCCACCAAGTAGCCATTATCAGTCGGAACTGCTTACTTAGTCTAGCCTTAGCCTTGGCTCTACTTACTGGCTGCCTGGTTAGATGATGTTGGTCGGTGGGTCGGTAGTTTTGTTTTAGGCACCTTTTTCCACATTCGACTACGATTAGAGGCTGTAGACCGTGAAAATATTTGGAA
Organism: Collessia kirishimana; assembly: GCA_035078785.1. Lineage (NCBI taxonomy): Eukaryota > Metazoa > Arthropoda > Insecta > Diptera > Drosophilidae > Collessia > Collessia kirishimana. The sequence continues at coordinate 21,059 of JAWNPV010000340.1, forward strand.
ATAAATTACACACAGCGACATGTAAGTCTATAGCCTTTGACCTTTTGCCTTGATAGAGCTGGTGGTCGGCTAACGACTTGAAATCATTCGGTGTCTAAGCGAACCACAGCCCAGAGGCCTCAATCAATGTGGATTCTATTTACTTAATGGGGCATCCTTGGGGCAGCCGAAGGGCCGATCTAATTGCTCTTTAAGCTGCTGAGGTTGCATCCATCATGCTGGCCTTGGACCGCAGCTTGGCTTTGATTTTCCCGTGCAATAAAATAATTTGACTTTCAACATTTAAATTAAGCTGTAAACTGGCCGGGGCTACGCTCTGCACTTCCCTGTGTTGTGGTTAGCTGACTGGGGTGTCCGGGTTGGCAACGGCAGTCCTTGACAGGCCACTTAATGGGCTCCGCCCACAGTGATATGTCTTGGGCTGCCTGCCCGCCCGTCTCAAGTGTTGACAAATAATTTATATGATTTTTAATTAATTTTCAAGCAGCCAGCGGAACACAACAAAGAAGAAAAAAGTTTCCTTTTCCACTTTTTCCACTTAGCTTTGCTCTACTCTGCTTTGCCTTGCCGTCGTCAGCTCAAGTGTCACATTCTTGCTGCTGGGTTTGCTGCTTTTTCCTTTAATACATTTCATTATACACGGAAATACTCTGCAAAACGAATTTGATTAAAAGCGACTTTGAAATTAACTGTTTCTTGTGTCAAGAACTTCTGCCCGAGAAGTCTTCAGCGTAAATTAAGATCGATGTCATGCCAACAGGTAATGAGAATTTCCGAATGGAAATTTCTGCCAATTTGTTTGGCTTTTGTTTTATTCTTCCTTGATATAAATGGTGGGATTATTCTGGAGGTAGCCTGGCCAGATTTAATCAGTCTTCATCTGTGAAGATTTTAATAGAATTTACAACTCAACAAGTAACCATTTCGGGCCTCTCAATGGCCTCTGTACCAGCTGGTTAACTGACTGATTTTTTATGCCATTTTTTGCTCGTTTTCGAATCCTTTAAACTGTAAAGCATATTGCCTAGTCGATCACAATTATCCTGCCGCTTGTTTTTGTTTATTTTGCACTTGTTTTTCACAGCTGTCTGTCTCTTTGAATTCCCCCCTGGCTAAGTTGTTTACCTGAATTCTTGATTTATGCATTGCAGGTTAAATGAAAAGTTGAAAAAATATAACTCAGCCGACACGTTGCCAGCTGGCTGGCTGTCACTGTTGCCTCCTAATCAAGCGCCAACTTAATTAGAATATAACTTTAACAATTTGTTTAGAGCTGCAACAGCAGCAGCAGAGGGCGGCAGGGGAACGAGGAGAATCCAGTGAATGCGACGCAACGCCCCCAAACAAACGAGGGGAACGAGGATAACACACTGCGTGAACGTTTTACGACTTCATTTGGCGTTACGGTTACGTGATAGTGCAAATATTGAAAACCCCACCCAGCCATACAGGTTATAACAACAGCAACAACAGCAGCAGCAACAACAGCAACAACAGCAACAGGAGGAACAGGGACAGGAGCAGGGATAGCAAGGGCAACCACAGGCAGAAGGAAACAAGCAACAGCATTAAGCCAACAAAATTGAAGGCGTTGCGTTCGCAGTTAGTAGTTGTGACTGCGGATTGAAATGGCAACAGCAACGACTGGTTAAAGGCAGTTTAAGTAAAACATAAACGCAAACGGAAATAACTAAACAGAGAGAGGGGGGGGGGGGGGGGGGGGGAAGAAAAAAACAAGAAAAAAAGAAAAAATTTTTCTTTCTCTTCCCCACCCCCCCAACCCCACAAGACCACTTAACGTACTTGGCCTGC
>JAWNPV010000341.1:0-22776 GCA_035078785.1 Collessia kirishimana
CACCCACACACACAGAGAGACGACGACACCTCTTGCCCTTGTCGTCTTAAGCTCACTTCCGCTGTGATTTCAAGTGCAACTCTGTCAAGGGCTCGCAGCCATCGTCGTTGCCTTCCTTTGATTTTGCTTTTCTTTTCTCTCTTCTCTTCTTTGCTTACTTTTGACCGTCTCCATACCCTCTGTCCACCCGGCCACCTCTCTCTCTATCTCTCTCTGTGTCTCTCTCTTGATTCATTCATTCCAACTCTGGCATTGGCATTGACAAAGGCCTCTAGCCAAGCTGAGAAGACCCGACACTGACCATCATCACACGCCAATAGAGAAGCCAAGACAGCAGCCCCGCTGGTCAACACCACCGCCTCGCCTCGCCTCACCTCGTTGCCAATATTGGATCGTGTATATTGATTATTCCAATTTTCGTCTCTTTGTTTTGCCATTTGTTTGTTCATTGTGTTTGCTTTGATAGTCAGGTAAGCAGCAAGCAGGCGGCAGTCAGAATGCTTCGTTCGTTCGTTCCTTGGTTGGTTGGTTGACACATCCCACCGCCCACCACCCACTGTGCTGTGCTGCGTTCAAAGTCAGCTTATTAATGCAAATCCAAGTCCAACTGTTAATGACACAACATAGCAGGCAGCATGAGGTCGTCGGTCGTCTCTTGTCGCCACCCAACCCAACCACACAGAACCGCAGCAGTCAAACCAAAGCCTTTTACCTTTGCTCCATTTGCTTGTCATTGATTTATAATAAAAACGTTTATGAACGACACAGAGGGACTTCCCCCTATCCCCCCGCTTTCTCTGATCCCTACAATGCTGCATTGGCCTTTGACTTTTAACGAACATTTCGTTGTCGTTTTGTGGATTGATTTTTGCCATCCCATTTGGTACACAAGATTCCAACTTGAGTTGGGTCAAATCTGTCCAACCACCCAGGCTAGTTGCCTCCGCCTGCCCCAGTGGGGCTGTGAAAACCCACACAAGATAGTCAAAGCTGAGAGCCACCTATTGGCCATAAGTTGCAACAGCTGCTGCCTGCTGAGTAACCCGACTTGGCAATCACTTTATGGATTTGCATTATCATTCCAGTGACCGACTGACTGGCTGCTCATTAAAAAAATCAATTTAAATATTTTAAAATCTAAGTTTCAAGACTGAAACTCAGTCGGGGCCCGAGGCAAAGCAATCGGCTCTGGAAATTGCCAAGAGGCTGAGACGACACCAAGGAGACACCAAATACTTGGAAATGTTTTTGACAAACAATTTGGGGGCGGGCAAAAGTGTCGCCTCAGTTAAATGAAAAAAACAATTAATTTGCCATCATTTTGATTGATTTTTTATTTCTCCCACTGTGACAGCAGATCAACTCACTCAACTGCCAACGCCCTGATGGTTGCCAGCCTACCTACCTCCGCCCCCATCAGCCATTGCCTGACGCCTAAAAGCTTTTATAATTCTCCTCAACACCTGTTGGTGCCATGTGTATCCATCCATCCATCTATGTGTGTGTAAATGAGATTATATAAAGGACAACAGACAGACAGACAGACAGACACCCAAACATCCCCACAAAACAGATGCGAGAAAGAGAAACAGTTTAGCCGCCGCCTCCAGCCACGGCTTTCCTTCTCCTCCTCCTTCTTCTTCTGCTTCTTCTTCATCCCATCCCCCTTCACTTACCTTTTCAATGTTGTACTTCTCCAAGGCCTGTGTCGCACAGTCTACAGCATCCTGCTGCATATCCTCGCTCATATCAGCATTCTTGATGACGGCTTTGCGATCAGACATTTTTCTATTTTTTTTTTGCTGTTGTTCAGTTGAGAGTTTGAACCGAAGGGAATTGGTTTGTTGGTTGTGGTTTCTTCTATTCCACCGTCTCCTCTTCTTCTGCTGCTTCAAGTCTTTACAGCTCCGTTTTACAATGTAAATATGTCGTCGTCGTCGTCGTCTCCTTTCCTCTGTCTCTGTATATATAAATATATAATTTTATATATTTATATATCTGCAAGTGAGAAGAGAGAGAGAGGGGGGTAGAAATGGAATTTAGTCAACTGTTAAACGAACAATTAAAGATTCTTACAATTTTTTTTTTAGGGTTGAAATCTTGGTTTTGTTGTTAAATTTCGGGAGCACGAAATTGTTGTGGAAACCTCCTAACCTACTAGGCAAACTGACAAAACGTTTTTGACAAATTTCCCCCAGGGACTCTTCGTTGTGATCTATGAGAGAGAAAAACTATTTTTCTTGGGCTACTTGGATTTGCAGTGAATTCATCTTGGTCGAGCTGCTAGGCAACCCAGCCAGCTGCCATCAAAATCTCTTTCTCTGTGGAATGAATCATCCATTCCATGTTGGCAAATCTGAAGCATTAAAGTGTCCGTTGCCATGTCGACCCTTTAATATTAAGATGAAAACTAACCTGAAACTGATTTCCCTTCCTCTCTTTCCTAGCAGCATTAAGGACACTAACAGGGCTTGATCTGCCCCCCATCTACAACGGCAGAAGGAGGAGGAGAAAAAAACTCTACAAGAGACTAAACAGAGGCAGCTGGAAGTCTGAGGAGAGCAAAGGGGCTTCAACTAGCTGCTGCTGCTGCATTCGCTTGTCTTGTTCTGCTTGCCCAGTTGCCCGGAGATGGAGACGGACGGACGGACGGACGGACATGCTTTTCACACTTTCCCTTTACTTTACCTCTTGGTTTATTTATATATATTTTTCCAGCTTTTTCTGTAATTTACAATTGCATATTTGAAAGTTTCGTTATCCGGTTGTTTGGTTCTTGTTGCTTGCTTGCTTGCTTGCCTGCTTGCTTCGCTTGTCTGTCTGTCTGTGTGCGGCGTTTCGTTTTCTATACTAATAAACAACGCAAAGCTTGCTGAGTGCATAAAAATATGCTATAAAAACTGGGCAAACGAGAGACAGAGACAGAGACAGTGAGAGAGAGAGAGAGAGAGAGGGAGACTGCACTACTACTGGTCCTGCTGCCTACACCCCGCACCCAGCCACATTGGTCCGTTGATTGAGCCTTGAATTTGAATAAACAGCAGTTGCTGCTGCTGCTGCTGCTACTGCTGCTGCTGGTTGCTGCTTCTGTTCTTGGCCCTGGTGGCTCTGTCCTTGGTTATGGTTATGGCAACGTGAAACGTAGCAAACAGCAGCCACAGAACCCATTCGCTGCTGCTGCCATAGTCATAGCCATTGCCATAGCCATCGTTGTTGTCGTTGTGGTTGCCAAGGCCACACACACACACACAGGGACACTGGCTGCTCTCGTTGTAGTAGCGCAAACGCTCTATTCTATATGTTTCTCTCGCTCCCACTCGCATGCTAATTTGTTGTATACGAATGCGGCGGATGGCACTCTGTATGTGTGTGCGTGTGTGTGTGTGTGGCTTTTGCGTCTCATTAATGTGAGTTGTTTGTCCAGAGCTGATTTGCAATGTTGTTTTGTTATGTGTGTGGGTGTGTGTGTGTGTGTGCGTGTTGTGTTGATTATAATTACATTGTGGACAGCATCATCTGGTATTTTTACAGTAAAAACCTCTTTCAATTCCCGGCCCCAATAAGTATGCAGCGTTTTAAAGAAAATTACTTCACTTTCCCTTACAACTGCGCCTGCGTCGTCGTTGTCGTCGTCGTTGTTCACAGGATGCGTGGGGACTTTTGTATATACAAACAAGCATATCTGTCTGTCTGTCTGTCTGCGTGTGCCTGCATGTGTGTGTGTGTGTGTGTGTGTGTGTGTGTGGATGCAGCAACTCAATTTTATTGAATTCATTCCCGCTTAAGGGGGGGACAGTTGATGGGACTTAAGTAGCAACTGAGAGCTGAGAAATCTCGAATGATAAGTGCGTTTCAAATTGATTTCGAATCTGATTATCTATATAGAAATCTTCCTGGATCGTACAGTTTGGCCCCTCAAACAGCTTTGATGATTGTTTGACAGCTGTTGCCAGGGTATATAAGCTTCGGTGTGATCCGAATTAATTATTAAATTTAATCAACTAAACATTGATTAGCAACTGAGTAGCCAAGAAGAATAAAATCTGAATGAAAAATCTTGATTTTTCTGGGTTCCCTCAAGATCACAGAGATCCTGCCGGCGGCATCCTAATGAAACAAAATTCAATAAATAAAATAAATCAGTCTGGCCAATGGGGGGAAGAGAAGCTGGAGCTGGAGCGGTGGAGCCGCTAGCCGTGGGCATCCCATCATGTGCAGCAAGGCAAACCGAACCGGAAATGTTTTGTTAATAGCTTTTGCCTCTTTGCCAATTGAGTTGGATAGGCAAACGGCAAACAGCAAACGACAAACGGATGAAGGAAAAGTTGTACAAAAAAACATTCATTTCGGCCATCAAGTATGGAAAGTGGCTCACACACACACACACACACACACGCACACACGCACCTAGAGATATGAAAAATAAATGAAAATTCATTTAAGCGCATAATGGATGCCAACGAGAAAATTTATAGTAAAAACATTGCAGCATGCAACGGCAGGGGCAGCAGGAAAGAAGAAGACACTGTAAGCAGGCAGGCAGGCAGGCAGGAGGCAGGCAGGAGGCAGCAGGAAGGCAGCAGCAGGATATGTGACAGGAGATGGCACAGGAAAAAGGAGATGGGATACTTGTGCTACGTTTACTGCCACACAAACACACACACACACACACAACAGTCTTATCATCTCGTCCCTCTCGCTGCTGCTGCTGCTTTCGCTTTTGCTCTCTCTCACTCGCTCTGTCTGTCTGTCTTGTACTCTAAGCTTGATGAAGTCAATTAGAAATGCATTGACAGTTGGACAAACGGAGACAGCTTGTTCCCTATGTCTGTACTGTATGTGTGTGTGTGTGTGTGTTTGTGTGTCTGTTTAATTTAAAGAAGATGGAAAGCAGACAGAGAAAGCAAAACGTCAAAATGAGGCGGCACAGGAAAATTGTAGCGCGAAACTTTTAACAAACACACACAGACACACACACAGGCACACACATGGGCATACATAAATAAATGCATATGTAAAGGTTGCTGTGTGTGTGTGTGAAATGAAATTATAAATGACAGGCTCAGAGGCTGACACAGCAGGAGGCAGCAGCAACCAGCACCACAACTGACAGAATAATGCAGGCAGACAGGTTGGCAGGAAAGGCAGGAAAGGCGAACGGAGCTGGCAGGCACAGTACGTAGGTTAGATACATAGTCAGTCAGTCAGTCAGTCAGCCAGCTTGCTAGCTAGCTAACCAGCGCCTGCAAGTATGCAACTCTTTTGTGCGAGCGCCAGAGTCCAGCTTTTAGTTTTTAGGAAAACACGCAGAACAGTTAATTGAATTCCCTGCATATGTATGCGTGTGTTTGTGTGTGTGTTGGGTCCTTTCGTACCTTTCATTAGGGATCACGAAAGTTACCATTCAATACTTAAAACGTTCGCCGCGACTTGCCCCAACGTTGTTTTCGCTGCTCACAAGTTGACACACGCAAATTGGATGAGAAATGAGAAATGTGTGTTTGATGTATGGCTGCTAGGGGGGTAGTTGGGCGGGAGGCGGTCGGAAAGTGGCACTAATATGGTCAACAGCATCCGAATAATTACGTTAGTGGGGGAAAAATGCCAGTCATGAGCAGTAAATAAGCAGCCACCAAGGAAAAACTCTCCATTATGTGACGCCGCCGCCCCAACTTAATGAAGAAAAATTATGATGAATGAAGCGGTGTCATGGGAACTGGGGGGGTTCAGGCTGGGAAAACTTTGCATCCCACCTATTAATTATTATTATTATTGATCAACAACTAATTACTGCCAAAATGCCTAAAACCTGGTTGAGCTGTTCATTTAGGCGGTTAAATCCAAGGTGACGGTTGCTAAGCTACATCAGGTGGACTAGTTAAAGGATCTAAGGAGAGTTTAATTGGTTTTTTTTCCAGAGTCAACTAACGTGTTTAATAGCCGCAGATGTAGAAACGTTTGCAATTACAGGGAAAATTTACGTTTAAATCTCTCACAAGCAAAAGCAAATTTTTTGATAAAAGTCATGTGTGTGTGTGTGTGTGTGTGTGTGTGTCTTCTAGAAGATTCTATTGTACTCAGAGCAGACGGAAGATATGGAGAAATCTCAACAAGCATAAATTAAACGACAGATTAGGTAAAAAAAAAAACAAAAAAAAAACCTCAAACCAAGCGAATTATAATTTGGGGAATTTCTATGAACATGACGTCACTAGACAAAAACTTGATTTCTTTTTACTGTTGTGGGTATATTAATTATGTTCACACACACACACATATAAATGTCAAAAAAAAAAAAAAAAAAATTGCGTAGGCAGTGCAGCCACAACCACAACACGTAGGAAGATGCAATTTTTTTTTTGGTTTAAAACATTGAGCAGCACTATTGCTGCTGCTGGTGCTGATCTTTACAACACTAGTGTTGAAAGCGCACAGATTATACCGTTGGTTGTCAGCCACCAGCTGGCCTGCCTACCTGATCGCTTGCTCTCTAGAAATTTTCTTCCTGGTCATCTCCAGGGCAATTTGTCTCTGATGTTAACTACGCATTGTTTCAGGCGATACGATTAACTGTTTTTTTTTTTTATAACACAAGTGAGAACTTTTCCATTTAAACAGACAAACACACACACACACACACAAGTAAAATTGTGTTGTTGGCTGGTACTCACCTTGGTTGATTGTTGTAATTGAAATGGTTTATGCGGTGCGCGGGAATTTCAAAAACCGTTTTATTCTTTCAAGTTTTTTCTCAGCTTCTGTATAAATAATAATAATTGAAATTTATTGACAACGTTTAATGCCGTTTGCCCTACAAATCAACAGCTGTCACTAAACTTCAAACTCACAGCTTAAAAAAATACCTTTACAAAAAAAAAAGGGAAAAAAAAAACCGAAAAAAAAAAAAAGCGGTAAACTGGTTAGGAAGACACAGCTAGAACAGCAAATTTATTTCGCATGTATGGGAATGTGCAAGCGGTGCAGAGGAGCGCAGCCCTCTTTTGGCCCCCCCTCCCTCTGTGAAAACATTTCTACCAACAATTTCAAACTAACAGCACACAATTAACCACATACAATGGCATTAAAACACACACCGCTGTGTCCGTTCGTGTCCACTTTACAGCTAAATGTGCGCAGAAATTATGTCTCCGTCTCCTCTGTTGGAAAATCTATTATTTCTAACCTGTCTAACCAACTAATTCAATACTGACACTGATATATGCATATGTATTTGTATTTAAATATTCTAAATGTTTAAACATTCGACTCTTTTTGATTTTTTCGTAAGCTTAAAAAGCCGGAAAAAAAAAAAAAGCACACACACACAGGCAAAAAAAATTTCCAATGTTCCTTTTTTTAAAGGGTTATATATGGGTGTTATGTTTTTACCGCTAAGCGCACTCGTCGTTGTTGGCTATACTAACTTACTTAAGCACGTCGACTGTGATACTTCGAGCTTGGTCTGTAATAAACTGTTTCCATCGACCCACAGCAAACAGCACAGAACCCTAAATGCTCAACACTTCAAGGTTTATGCCTTGCCTATCGCAATACAGAAAAATACGTGATTATGGCAATAGTGTTGCAATATTATCAAAATAATCGCTCACTTTGTCTTACATACAAGCCAAATGTCGTTGTAATAATAAAAACCCACAATAACACAAATACATTTATATAAAAACAAGTTATTAAATTAATCCAATATGATTAGAACTTGTAAAAATACATTATTATATCGCGAATTGTTTTATTACGATTTCAGATGTTCAAACAGTTTGTCGTATGAACGTATGGCCATTGGTGAAATGCAATTTTGCTGGCTTCTGATTGGTTCATTTGAAGCCGCGTCTGGCAGGCTGCGTCTGGCAAGCCGCGTCTGGCAGGCAGCGTCTGGCAATAGTGTTGCAGTATTTTGGAACGAGTATTTACAACGCCAAGTCTTAGTCAACACGAGGAAATGGCCTTCATCGTACCTATACCAATAATAATAATAAGGCAACCCATGTTTTCTTCAACTACAAGAATATACTATATACCAACCTACAAATATACAAATTGATTTATTTAATGTAAAAAAATTAGTTTATTTTTAATAAATACCAGGTATTTATATACGGGGGTAGTGCTGTAAGCCACCACAAAATATACATTATTTAAAATATATGTTTTCTAAAAATCGTTACGATTTCGATATTCTATTATTTATAATTAGCTAATCCTATAGAAGGTAAAGTCTTTTGTTTTTAGCCAAATCGTTAATTGACATTAATTGAAATACGTTTATAGCCTAAGCGTTGGTAAGAAGAAAATATATATTCAATAAAATCTTAATAAAAAAATTTTATATAACAACTATTTTTAGAACATTTTTTAATGAAAATAAATAGATAAAGAATAAACTAAATCGCATTTCCTTTATTTTTGTTTGCAAATAAAGTCCGATAAACGTTAATTTATGCCGGCTTTTGTATATTAACAGTGCTACCAGAGGATCAGAAGCTTGTTATTTTACAACACTATAGGAATATCAGGCTGCCAGACTTTATTGTTGGACAATGCTATTTTCAAATGAAAATGTATCTACACTACAAGATTTCAAGGATTTGTACTTCAAATAGTTACGTAGATATAATTTAGATGGGAAAATAAATGTATTTTTTTCTGTAAGTGACTTTCGCTTCAAATCAATTGAATTGGCCATTCAAATTTGTACAAGATAATCGCCTACACGCATACACACGTGGGTCTGTAAGACAGCATAATAGGTGGGACGGTGAGCTCAATGCTTAGGGTTGCTCACACCATGGATGGTTATCGTTTAACGTATTTTCAAATCTGTAAATTTTATTAAGAACCTGACTTGTAAAGAATTGTATATTTTTTTTATTCATACGAGTCATAATCATATGTAATGTACTTGCTTTTGTATATATAATACATACTTTCGTATGTATTTTTATAACCAACATGTGTGTATGGCATGACATTAAAATTGAAACGTTTTTTTCTGCTACATTCATTTGTTCGTTGTGAGCAGCGGCGAGTAGGCGAAACAGCGAGCACACAGCAGAAAGCTATGAGAGCGAGTGGGACAACAATAGTGCACTCGCAGCTATTAGTGTCAGTGGTTATACATATGTATACCGTGCACATACATAGGACCAGTGTATGACAGTGTGAGATAAGACAGCAGGGTAATTGAAGCGCGCGCTGAACGATGACTAATTGTAAGGGTTACCAGATGGTGGCAAAAAATTTTAGCCTAAGAATATATGTAGGGTGTGGCTGTTACTAATTTTCAGGTTTTTTCTTGTTTAAATGAATATTTTTTATTTATAGCATTTAAGTTAATTTTTTGTATACAGGCACAACAATAGCTAAATATATATATATTACGTATATTAAGAGATTAAAACGTCCACGTTATTCCCATTTATGAGAGTTTTCATTCAGAAAGAGAAATTCATTTCAAAATATTTCCTTTCAATGACACATGTAATATTTTTACTTTATTGCGTATTAATTTTCTAGTATTGCAAAATACCAACTCTTTTCTGTTTGAACTTTTCTGATTTGAATTGGATTGCAAGGCGCCAATAAAAAATTTTAAAGCCGCCATCGCCATCCTAATTACGTAAAGTGTCATAGAAGTCGATTACGGATTCGCAACCCTGTTCGTAGCCGTTACCTGCCGTCCTACAAAATCAATTTCACAATCAGTTGCCACCGAGCTGTATATCTGGCAACCCTGTCAAGTAGCAGAATTGACTGGCGCGCTTTTGTATTAGTGCATATGTATATACAAAGCAAGCACAAACGGATGTGAAACATACGCACACACACGCTCTGTGCCACATTTGCGTGCCTGTGTGTGTGTGTGTGCACCGCTTATTTTGTGAGTTGGCAGCACATTTCAGTTTTAGTTGTTTTTTCCCTGTCAAACGTTCGACTGCTCTACAAATTTACTGCTGCTCAACACTCGTTCGTTCCGTTCGGTTGTTAGCTTGCTTTCTATTTGATTTCGTTTTTTGTGTTATTAACAATTTGCCGTACATTTTCTCGTTGTTGTGTGTGTACGTGCTTATTACTCTAATAAACTTTGTGAAACTTCAAACTAAACAAATATTCATAACAAAAATCCTGTTCCCACTCAGACAATGCTCGACAACAACAACGTTCGATTCAAACAAGAACAAGTAAGCAGACTGCGGTTAATTCGAAGACACCAACAGCTACAGCAACAACAACAACAACAGCAGCAGCAGCAACAACACGAAGAAGAAGAAGAGGAAGAATCATAACAACACAGCAACGTTATGAACTTTAATTAAAATTTAGAAGCAACAAAAAAAAAAAAAAAACAGAAAACTGAAAACACATTCAATTGTTATTCTCCTCCTTCTCCTGCACCTCCACCTCCTTTAGCACGTCCTGGACAATGCGACAGACCTCCTGGATCTGTTTGTGGATCTGCGCCTTGCGCACCTGGACACGATCCGCGCAATACTTGTTCATTTGATAGACCATTTTGGACTGTGCCGCTATCATATCCGACGGCACCAGCATGATGGCCCCGTTCGACGACGTCGTGATGGCTTCCAAGCTCGATTCCTAGGAACTATACGGTTGGATGTTGGCTGTTCGTGGGGTTGCCTTGTTGGTTTGGCCTAAACGCTGCTCATTATATGATTGTCAGCGCACACCGCAATGATGTTGAATTTCTCACACAACAAAAAACAAAACACAATTCAATCAGATTTGGCGGCAAACAAAAAAAAAAAAAACAGAATTTTTTACACTGCTGCTTGTGTGTGTGTTAGGCGGATTCACTTTTCTAGACACAACTGTGCTTAGTTAGTTTGGCGATCAGGTTGGCTAACGCGGCGGAAGGTAGGATGAAAGCGCGGACCCGCACGACTTTACCTCGTATGTTGAACTTTTGAATTAAACTCAAGTGTGACCAGCGCTGCGACACTTGGACGCGTCCGACGTTAAGTGGGCACAGAATGTTGCTTACAGTGGCGGCTGGCTGTTGTGTGTGCTGTTAGGCGGTCTGTTGGTGACTTGCAGGCGGAATTTGCGCTGCCTTGGCAGAGAGAGCTCCATTCAACTGAATGCGGGTGAGAGAGACAGACGCTGAGCAGAGCAATGGGGCCTGCTCCAGGTCTTAGGCTCGCTCATATTGAGTTTACACGACACCCCCCCAAATCGACCGACTACTGCTACTGTTGCTCTCCTTTATCGCATACCTGCTTACTCTCACTGACTGCCTGCCAAGCAGTGCTTTCTCTGTCTGTCTTTATAGGCAGGCCTCTGCATGTGTGTGTGTGTGTGTGAGTGTGTTTTGTTTGTTTAATGCTTCTTGGTTTGTTTGCTTTTGTTTATTTTTCGCTTTGTCAGCATCGGCATTGCCAGATCACTGCCTGCTCATGGCTGCCAGCTTAACAGAGTCTGTTGCTCTCATCAGTTAAATGTTAACTATTTATGTATCCTTTGACTGTTATTTGTTGGTTTATGTTAGCAGGATAACGGTGATTCAGGGTGCATTTGCCTAAGATTTCCTGTGCTTACCACAGCTACCCCTTGAGGGGCAACAGAAATGTTTGCAGTCGCCCGACTAGGCTCCGCCCCTTTGGCACACCAACACCAGCAAACTCTTCACATAGATACACACCAATACACGCAGCTACGGCTGTCGCCTGCTCTCTTCAAAGGCCTGCGAATTGAGGGTTGCGCTTGGGCTGGGTATGTTGGGATTCGCTCAGGGAAAATGTCTGGAGTCCGACTTCTATGCGAATGAATTTCTATATATAAAATGCATCAAAGGACATAAATTAGAGTTAAGGATGTCAGAAAACACAGTTCAGCGTGCGGTTGTATTGTAAACTTAATTTTCACTTTGAGTTTAACTATGAAATATTCTTGGTGAAGCGCTAAATTTGATGGGAATTTATATTCTAAGCTCTCAGCTATCAAATGTCTTTATCTGACTGTTTCTACACTAAGGAACTTTGAATTTGAACAGTTTAATCAGTTTTTACTGTACTTTGCTATACCATATAGCTGTCATAGAATCTAATACATGTTAAAATAATTTTTATTTACTGTGTTGGTCTGCTTTAGAGATTAAAACGTAGAAATTCTACCTAAAAGATGCCTAGGAAATTCGAAAAATATTTTTTAAGGACTTAAATACATTCTTAGAAGACTTAATGCGAATCTTAAAATTAAATAATAATTAAATTTATTTTTAAAAGAGTTCAAATTAATTTTAAAATTAAATTTTAGTTTAATTTAATAGGATAAATGAGTTTGTCCAAGTCAAACCTTTAATAACACATTCATCTTCAGATAGAAAAGTCAATTCAATGTTATTTAAATGCTTAAGGTTCTTTGCATTAAAATGGCTTCCGTGACAGCTATATGGTGTAGTAATATCCATAGCAAAAATAGGTCCAGCAACATAGCAGCTCTCTCACTGAAAAATCCCACTTTTTATTTTTTTTTTTATTATTATTTTAGTAAAATAAAATTAAATAAATAAATTTTTCCTTAGGAAAAGCAGAAGCCAATTTTTCCACCAAGGTTGTGTCTTTCAAACAGTTAAACCTTCTGCCTTTTCCACCTCTTAATGTTACCCTAAAAGCCATAGAAGATCCAAACCTGGCTGTTTTCTTTAAAACTAAGGATATGAAAGCCTCTATTAGATGATAATTTATAAATAAATTCTGACGACGCTTCCTCAGCCCCTCGGTGCAGTGCAGTGTGTTGCGCATTTGGGTTTCAATTTAAGCTGCCCCTCCCGGCGGCCACTGGACACCAGCGATAATGGAGCAGCATTTCGTTTCTTGCCAGGAATTAATGCACAACTAATGTGATTAATGAGCGTTTAACACGAGCTGCCAGCGTCTGTCTTGCTTGTGGGCGGCTGAACGGTGAGACAGACAGACGGACCGATAGACACACAGACATACAGACAGGAGGAGGAATGAGGCAGGAGACAGAGTCGAGGCTTTTATGCAAAACCTCTGCTGGCGGAGCAAAGCAGCAACAAACATCATCATCATCATCATCAGCGCCATTGGCAGGGCAGTTCAGTCCGTGGAACCTTAAGTTCCACTTTAAAGAGCGGCAAACAAATTATTCAACGGATAATTCAATTTGAACTGTGTGCCGGAACGTGCATTAAGATAATGCTAATTAACACCTCAGTCTGGTGCCGGACTAATGCTAGCTGCCCTCCTCTCTCTCTCTCTCGCTCGCTCTCTCTATCTCTATAGACAAGGAACGCCTAAGAGCTACACCCTTAGCTGAGGGAGGGGCAGAGGCTCTACGACTGGCGGGGATATGTAGACTGTTGGTCCGCCCGGCCAGCAGATAAGCATTCCTCTCCGTTTACTAATTCACTGAGCTCTGGCTGAGGCAAAGCCGGAGTCCCAGCATTGTCGACCTCATCATGATGGTTGCTGGCGGCTGCTACTTATGGAAATGAGACGCTGATAGTGTGCGAGAGAAATGCGCCGGGAATCACTTTAATGGCCGCGTAAATGTGGAAAATTATCAACGCAACACGAACTTAATTGCCGCCATTATCGGCTTTATGGCGTATAAATTGGAAATGAATTATGCAAAGGGATCGTCCCGCAGATAGACAGACAGACAGACAGAGGGACCCAGCAACGAACCAACCAACCAGCCAGCCAGCCAACCAAGCAGCCAGAAGATCTTTATTAGCCCTCAAGGTCGTTGTGGTAGTATCCACCGCCTTGTTTACAGTTAGGCTGCTCACGGACCCTTATCGGATCAGATTAGGCATCACAGATCCCATCGATGGTCAGAGATTTATGCACGTCACGTCCATCCTGGCTGATGGCGAGAGGTGAGGAGAGCAAGTGCGACTGCCCGGTAGTCGTCTGTTTAATTAAATTGTGTATGTTGTTCTCTGACGACGACTTCATTCGGCGGCAGTTTCTCCTTATCAGCTGCACGAGATCTCCAGGCGCAACTCCTTGCCACACTGTGTTGGTCACATACGCTTCATGGTTTAGCTCCGGCCAAGCCATGAGCAAATGGCGGAAAAATGAAGTTCGAAGCCGCAGTTGCTGTGGCTGTTGCAACTGCTGCGACAACTGCTTGGGATATAGAGATTGCAATCGCCATTGCCACATAACCCAAACCAGGCAGCAGCTGCTGCTGCTGCTGCAGCAACGACACGGACACGACACGTCCTCTGTCTGGCCCTGTTGGGCCTTCTGTTGCCCTGTTGTTTCGCTTGCTCTCTGTGACCATACAAGTACCTGTCGCTGCTGGCTGCTGGCTGCTGGCTTACCTGTTAGCTGTTCTTGTGCCCTGGCTACTTGGTTACCCTGTGGCGCTTCAACACTTTGACATCAACATATTCATTTGGCTCGGCAACTAAACTACGATGTAGGACTATGGATTGTACCCTATCCAACCTATAAGCCGCATTCACTAGCTTCTCTCCCCATGCAATGGCCCTGCCGAGTGACAATCAAGTGCTCGAAAAACTTTAACTGCTTCAATAAGATATTTTTGAACCAAACCAGTTGGTTCCTTAGTCAAAGGCCCAGAACTTTTCTATTAAAAGACAGCCAGCGAGGTGATTGCTTACCTAGGCTGGTCATACGTTATGCGACGCAAACCCTTGACTGTTAAGAGCCCAAGTGCCTAGATACGGCCTCTAAGTAGGCCCTGGCTAGGTTTCATTGCTAAGCCATCATCCCTGTATGTCTGTTGCTAGTTTCCATTGGTTAACAATTGGCAATCGTTCATGTTTCTATCCTTACATGGTGGTGAGCTGAGATTAATTAATTTCCTAGCGTTCTTTTCCTGCTGTAGATTTCACTGAACAGGGGGGCAGTCAGTTACCAGGATACTTGACAGATAATACGGTCCGTTGACATGCGTAACTAAGGCCAAAGATTAATCAATTGGGGCTGCTAACACTGCAATTATGGAGCAGAGCTCAGGCCAAACCAGTTGCATGCAGACTGCAAGACGTTGCAACAGCAACAGCAACAGTAACAGCAATGGAAATGGCAACAGCAACAGCGGGAGCATCGGGTACAAAGCCTAATGGTCGTAATGAATGGATTATGGCTGCATTTACGCAGACGCGTTGATATTTCCACAGACCAAACAATATATAAATTGAGGTAACATCATGCTGGACTCCAGGGACAGCGACAACACAGACTGTCGGTCCTACCCATTGGCTTTGGGCTTTGGGATGTGACTGTGACTGTGGATTTGGGTTTGGACTGGTTACCCAGGGCTCATTACTGTAGCGTCAGTGGGACCAGTAATTTGCAAATGCTTGAACCTCGCTGTGACTGGCATCAGTTCTCCCTCGCTCTCTCCCACTCTCTCTCTGTCGCTCTGTCTCTGTGTCTCGCTGGCATTTACTTAATTTCAAGTTGTCCGCGGAAAAACTTAAGCATATTTAACCGCATGTTGCTGAATTTTATGTGTGCATCACAGGTGGGGGCCCGGCTGGTGGGATTCGGGTTCGCCACAGTCTTTTCCCCAACCGCCTTCGCCTCCACCTCCGCCGCTCTGATACTGATTTGAATGTTACGAGCATGCGCGACTGTCCCGTGTCCCGTGTCTTGTGTTCTTCGTCTCATCTGTCGTCTGGCGTGTAGCTTGTTGGCCTGCCTGATCGTACCATGAAGCACTGCACTGCACTGTGAACACCACAGAGGGCCACGGCGACACACACGCACATATTCCGCATATGCAGACAACGCACGACGGGATGCAGGCGCCACTTGCACACACACACACAGCCACACCAGTTAGCCAGGTAAATGCCACAGCCAGAGCCAGAGCCAGTGCCAGAGCCAGTGCCAATGCCCTCGGCTGACTGGGGGCTCCGTCTGTTGTATGCGTTGTGTCAGCTTGCAACAAGCTGACCTTTGCACATTCCCTGGCCAAAGCCAGAGAGAGAGAGAGAGAGAGAGTGTGTGTGTGAGGAAGTGAGAGAGAACGACGAGGTCACATGTCGCCACATGTTGGCCCGATCAAGCGCCAAGCGATGGCATTTTTGGCTGGCAGCGGTGTCTTCATCAGCATTCCGCTTGAGCGGCTTAGCCGGGTTGCCCTGTCAACGTGGCCATCATATCAAATGACAAACTTGACTGCACAACGGAGACGCGATGCTTGCTGGCAGCTTGTGGGGATTATCAGAGCTCGGTTAGCTCAATCGGAAAATGATCGATGATCATACGTAATGCGGACATGCCAATGGGTATGCTGGGGTTGCTGGCTCTCTGCTCTCAGCTCTCAGCTCGCTATGTCAATAAGGCGGTTAGTAGAGAAGCGTTGGCAGCCGCTTCTGCCGGATTCATTAGGTATCCATATCGTGTCAATGTCAATGGGTTGGTTGTGTGCTGGTAAAGTGCATCGTAAGATAAAAGTGAGTTGACCAACTGTCAAGATCATGTTGCCAGACAATTGATGAATGCCGAGATGGTGGCACCAGGGCTCCGACTCTCCGACTCTCTCTATAAAAGATCTCAGGTGACCTTTTCGAACAGGGTAGACCGATTACAGTCATTAAAACATTCCGCAAGAGATTTGTCAAAGAGAAAATTAATTAAAAAAGCTCTAAGCAGACGCTATCGATTCTAGTGGGTTGTTGCGCTGATCTAACAAGATCATAAACGATTGACAGACAATTATCGCAAACGATATATCGCTTGGTGTAAGCCTAGTCAATCAGCCGCTGTGACTTTCACGTCAACTTTTCCTCCAACACCTCCCAGTGGGGCAACAAAATTTTCTATTCCAAATTTGCCTCCAGCAAAGGACATGTCCTTTCGCAGGTCCAAGCAGGTGGCCCACTTCCCTAAGGGTACGATGCAAAACATTAATCACTGCAACATTGGCTTCCACACACGTTCGGAGCTGATGGTCTTGCTACCACTGGTGCCAAGGCTGAAGGATATATTTGATCTTTATGTGGACGACGAGGGTTTGAGCACGTCCAGCGGCTGCATAGACATCCAGAATGTGGCCGAATGTCTGCGGGCCATGGGACTTTCGCCGAGGGACAGCTGGCTGCGCAACCAGCTGAATGACCACCTCTGTCTGCATCCATTTACTGGGAAGGTGATAAGGCGTGTTCCCTTCGAGTTGGTATTGAAGATCTACTGCAGACTGGCGAGTGACAAGAAATCGCCCTCCGTGGAGGAGACCCTTGGCTGCCTGCGACGCTGCGGACAGATCAGCTCGGGGCGCATTCCCTATGCGGTATTGCGGCGCATGCTGACCACAATGGGTGACCGCCTGGACGAGGGGGAGGTGCGCCGTTTGCTTGGTCCGGTCTCGGACTTTGTCAACTACGAGTCCTTCGTTCACAGTATCTTTAAGCCAGATGTGGAGTCGGCCGAGAAGGTGCAGCAAGTGCGCATCTATTTGGAGGCGGTGGGTGGCAATGCGATTTATATGAATATGAAAAAGCGTGACGAGTTCATCAAGGCCATGCGTAAGGAGGATCCGGCACGTACCGGTCATATCAGTGCAAAGCGATTGGAGATTCTGTTAAGCCGCTATGGCGGTCAGTTTACCAAATCATATATCCGAGGACTCATCAAGGATATGCGAGATGCCAGAGGCCGGATTGACTATCGCAGGTTTCTCCACCTGATCATGAATGATGGATGATGATTTAGACTCAGCTGCGGTCGCTCATTTAACCATTTTTAATGAAACCTTTTACCACATTAATTTTACACACATGGAATGACTCGAAAAAGAATGCTTAGCAAGTTGCGCCATTCAGTTTGTGTTTAACAGCCTTTAAGGGTGGGATTTTAACTGTGTAAAACCACCAACAACTTCCAAAAAGTGAAAGAAGCCTCAAGTCAAGCCTTACAGCTAAGTTAATACTCCCCTATTGTCAGGAAATGCATAAAAATTAATGAAATAAAATGCAAAAACATTTAGCTTTCGTTCTTATTTAAATTATAACCACAAACATTTGCAGCGACTCTGTCCCACTGCCTTCGCCTGCTCCGCAGCCACCTCCTCCGCCCTGGTCGCCTCTGACTTGAATTGACTTGACTGGTTTCCTGCTCTACCTGCATCGTCTGTGACTCTGTCCGGCTGCCCTTAAAAACTTTATCTTGACTTCATTTAAATTATGGCCACGAAATTGACGACAAAACCATAGCAAGAGGTTCCCAATGGCCCATACAGCGATACAAGGAGATTTGCAGCTCCCTCCTGCTCCGGCATTTGTATTTTAATGCAGTTTTGGATGGATCCAGCCGACGCGTTATATAGATACATGTGGACGCATCCCATGTGCAGAGGCGAGTAAATGCGGATTCTTCAACTGGAACTGGCGATTGCACTACAAGCCATGATGGCCCATTAGCCGCTTGTAAACGAGCCTCCACCACGCGGACCACTCGGGTTGAGGGGGCTTAGCCCCCTGACACAATGACAGAGGGAGAGCGAGGAAGAAAGAGGGTGAGAGAGACATTTGGCAGTGCCAAATTGGGTTGGCGGCCAGATAAGCAGTCGGCAATGGCGCCCATAAACATGAATTTGCTATTATTGGAGCCCGGAAAGAATGCGCTGTGTCTGCTGCAGCTCTCACCTGGCAGCTCACTACGGTGCCTCGCTTTACTCAGAATATTTGTACAGATGTATATAAATTTATAAAGATGTATACCAAGTACTGATCCGCCTGCCATGGGCTCGTAGTAGGGCATTCATCATCGGTGTGCACCTTACTACCTGGGGGCAGGTTTAACCGAATCTCTCTACGAGGGCTGAACATCTTATTTCTATTATTCAGACCTAGAAGATCGCTGGAATGTCTGGTGTTAGTCCACACCGTGTCTCAGTGTTGGTTAACACCGACCACATTGTCATACTATGGTCACTCTGGTCACTGATCGTCCACCGCTTGATGTCTTTCATGGGTTCTTGAATAGCCGCTGCGCAGCTATGTTTTTTCCTTCTATCATTAAGTTTTATTTATATTCCATAGATATTTGGCGAAGAATTTAAGAAAATTACTTGTACAGTCCACAAAAATATATTTAAAATTAATTTCTATTCCTTAACACTCAGTTTTACAGTCAAACTATAATCAGATGCGTTTAAAGCAATCAAGAAATTTTAATTTATGTCTGGAACTGCAGTTAACTTTGGAACTTGGAACATTCGTGGCAGCCCTCGGCAGAGATTTCCACATGCTCTGTCAACGGGAGATTTCCCATTGTAAACTTGACAAATTTATGTTACAAACTTGTCACAGACTCAGCTGGCTCATATTCTACAAGTGTTTATTTTGATGGTCCAGCCACAGTCGGGCGCTAATTAGGATGTGCAGATGCCAGATTCTCATTCCCAGTCTCATATCCATAGCCAGTGCCAGTGAGGTTGGCACAGGTCTGTCTCTTCCTCATATCATTAAAATCACAATCATGCAAACGTTTAACTGCGCTACAAAACTTGTCGCCAGAAGGAACCACAATATGCAATCTGCGATCAACGATCAACGATCAGCGATCAGCGATCAACGATCAACGATCGATGATGAGGATGCTGCTGTTACTGTTGCTGTTGCTGTTGCTGCTCATGACGATGATGATGGTGATGATGATGCAACAATCATTGGTTGAAACATAAAAACGCACAGTTACAAGCACTTGGGCAGTTGGAGTTGCCCATAAAAATGTTAAAATAATGAACTGGATTTTCACTAGAAAGTCCAAGTCTCTAGCGTGCTGGCTGGGATGCCATGGGATGCCATGGGATGCCATGAGATGTTATGAGATGGGATGGAAAATGGCTCACAATTTGTAATTGAATGCATGTAAATTGATTTCATCTGCCAGACGGCTATAATGCCAGACAGTTTATGGGCCACCTTGGGACAGCGAACAAATGCTGCTTGAAACTTAATAAATTTTAATGCCAAAAGCTTGCTGACAACCAGACTTTTTCCTCTACATATCTCTGTATATATATATATATGGGTGTGTGTGTGTGTGTGTATGCTAAATATGTATTATCAGCAAGTACACTTTAGGCCATTAGCAGACCATTTAAGCAAGCCTGCCAGGCTTCGGCTCCAAGATAATACTTGTCTCATACTGTGTGTGTCTCTCAGAGACGGAGACGGAGACAGAGTGGGAGAGAGAGAGAGAGAGACTGGGTAGCTGTTGTATCTTGAATTATGTCAGTTTTGTAATTTTATGCGAATCTTGTTAATTGCACATAAAGTTCCTGTGCCAAGGAGACAGATACCCAAAGCTCCAGTTTTAGTTTCAGTTTCAGTTCCAGTTTCAGTCTGTCTGCCATCGACACACACGCATGGGGCACGCAACACGCATCGAAAGACTTAGGCAACGAACTTGGCCAGTTGACAGATGCTGCTCCCTTGCCATGACCATGAAATCGAACCTGGCAGCAAGGGCTCCGTGCTCATGCAACATGTTAATGAGAAATAACAAATCACACATCCACGCAGACACCAAAAACTCATCGGTTAGAAGCATCTTTAGCCGTTTTTTTTCAGCCTGCCAACAGGCATCAGCCTCAGCAGCCTAGAAAGCTGCTGCTTTATAGGGTTTGACACTTGGTGGAAGGCAGCCTCTCGCTATTCGATTGTTTAAATATTTCGTTGGCATTTAATGGCATCTATATGATAAGCCATAAGGGCTTGGAAAGGTCTGTTTGTGGCTGCGCAAGGGCACCAAGCCAAGGGGCTTTTTTCAGCATCAAGCTGAATGCGAGCGCCAGGAAGACTTACAAAGAAGCCAGCTATGAAGTTAAGCTGCAACGTCGCCTGCTAATTTTTAATAGGAAAAATGTTTAAACCAAATAACTGAATAAAAATTCACTTAAATGGAGGTTTAAATGGTAAGGAAAGGGAGCTATGAGGCTTAATATATGAACAGAATTAAAACAATTCCATTCGGGGTGCAGTAAGCTCTGCTTAGGGTCAGAAGTAAAGTAGATTCATCATTGGTTGCCTACTGATAAGAGGGGCCGCTTGATACACCAGGTACCAGGTACTGCTATTCAGAGTTCTTTCTCATTTACCAGGTAAAGCTCATGTGTCTAATTAGTTTCCCAGGCTTTCAAGGGCCTCGGTGGCGCAGTAGGCAGCGCGTAAGTCTCATAATCTTAAGGTCGTGAGTTCGAGCCTCACCCGGGGCATATAAATTTTTTTCTTCCACTCAACAATCAGAAGTGGTAGAGTTTTTATGATTTTTTAAAATTTATTTTAAGTTCTTAATGCCACATATTCTATGTCCAAAAAATCTTTTTCACAGCGCCTCTCCAAGTGCATCATCTATATGAGATTTGGCAATCATAATGCTTCGGCTTTCCTTTCCGATTTCCTCTGTGGAGAGAAAAAAAAAAAAATTCAATTTACCACACGGTTGCCCATAAGCAACGGCAGGGTAATCGCCTTTCTTGGCGCCGCGCTCTTCAAAATCGCATAAATTGCGGTTAATAACGCGCGCTTAGGCCACAACTCATGTCAAAATGCATCAAGGGGTCCCATATGGCGAATATTTATATTTCTTTCAGCTCTCCACGGTCAGCATCACAAGAAAGAAAACTTGGTGCGGCTGCCTCAACGAAACCTGAATGCCATTTACACGCTTTAAAAGCCAAAAGCTAATTGATTAATCTTAAAGGGGGATTGCAATGTACAATAAATCCAGGTAGATCAGACAGCTCCCACTGAGGTAATTTAATTTGGATTTCTCTAAAGATCCAAGAAGTTTTTTTAATAGATTTTGGGTTCTAGGAGTCGGGGATCCACTGTATTGGCTAGACCGACATACTGATCAAACAGAGCTTGCCTATTGGTGTGTCGAACTTCCAGAGTAAACGCAACTGCCGCTTTCAACTACTTTAATGATTATTTTTTATTCTTTTCCAAATGATTTTAAAAACAAAAAGAAGGAAGAAGGAGAACCAGTCAAGGCAAGGAAAAACCAATAAAGGCTTTCAGGCTTCAGGCCAATGGAGGATCTGGCATCTCTGGTTCACCTGGGCGTGCAGGCAACCAATGAGTGGATAAATTATACCGGGACAAGCAAAATATCACTTCGATTAATTCAAACAAAGCCCCAATGTAAATCCGAGTGGCTTTCGATGCGGCACGGCCATTCACCAGGGCCGGGCCAATGCAAATAGAGTTGGCAGACAGCAAACGGGCAATTGAAATTCGCACAACAAACGTTCCAAGCATTGCCCGGCCCCAAAGGCAACGCAGGATGGCAGATCGGGGATCGTCGATGGTCGATGGTGGATGGTGGACGGAGGCTGTTGGATACTTGTTTATTTGGAATTGAACTTAATTTGGACATGATAAGTTGGTCTGGCTGCATTGTTGACATCCAGCGGCTGCCTTTCATGTGCAGCGGCAGGCAGATGCCGCCGCATCAAATTGATGTTTTACTTGGACAGCCTTGGCTAGAGAGATGCCAAGCAAAAGTCTAATCCTTGTACAGCGGATCGAGCCATTTGCTCATCTAATTAATTAAAACAAAAAAAGAAGAAAATTCTAGCTGCTTGCTGGATCTAATTGCTGCTGTCTGCTTGGGTTGCTTTTCTGTTCCACCTCTGATTGTTTCACAGCAAAAGTGTTTTAAATTACTTAACGGAGCACATAAAAAACAAGCAATTTAAAGCAATTTCGATTAAAATCAATATTTACCAGAGCTGAAGCTGGACTGGGACCTGGACGTGGTCGTGGTGGTGGTAGTGGAG
>JAWNPV010000342.1:0-22774 GCA_035078785.1 Collessia kirishimana
GGATGACTGGATGATCCATAGTCATATCAAGTTCAAGTTCACAGCCAATTACCTTCTAAGCTTGGCCAACCCAAGTGATCAACTGACCTTGTCGATGGTCCACTGATGAGTCATGAGTGGAAAGACAACTGAGTTGATTGCATAGATTTCACAGCTTTTATGCCAATCAGCATTGCATTTCTATATAATTTAATTATTTTGTTCCATCTTTACGCTAATTGAGTTTGGACATTTCAATCAATTCAATCGCTTCAATCGTTTCATTCAATTAGCCATGGCTACCCCATGAGGCAGGTCGTCAGTTCAATCAATCAAAACCATTAAGCAACCTTTGATTCGCAAACTTTTATATTCAAATGTCTCTTTAATTAGCTCCCAAGACGTTTGACCTGGTTGTAGTCAAGTCTGCTCAGCATCTCGCTCTCCCAGGAGTTTAAAGTTCATTTTAACTACACTGGGTAGTTGGTTAGACACAACAGTTGATTTTCCTACATCCCAAGGCTATTAAAAGAAATATTTTCTTTAGAAGTTTAAAAAAAACCTTAAAGCTCAGGCAGCGCATGACGTTTTCTTGTTATAGACTAGGAAAATCACTGTTTTAAGGCCCCAGGAACATTACAAAGCGTTTACCATTGAGTGGTCTAAGGGGATCCATCTAAGCCCGGTTAGACAGAGCAGAAGGTGGACAACAGAGGGCACCTAACTACAAGGGTATATAAGCCTTGGTGTGTCGTCAATCCGCCTTAAACTTGACTCTTTCCAATCGACCTTAGAAGGCATGTTGAATGCCCCAGGAACTGTTGATAGCTCACTCACTACAGAGCCTTTGTTCAGGGAGCAAGGAGATCTCTATTGAGTGTCTGACTAAGCCCAGGGAACATGAACTACAGGGTGATCAAGTGACCTAAAGATAACAGAAGCTAATTGGCTCACAGTGACTACAATTTCAGGTGAAATTGCCAAGCATTTTACAGACTTAAAGGCAACCTGAGAGCAAGTGAAATGGTGACAACAAGGTAACCTACACCGGTTCCTCCTGGACTCCCATTGATTTAACCCTCTAAGTAAACCCTCTGATGTGGCTCAAGGACCTTGTAGATCCCCAGATCACCTTAAGCTAGTTGTAGAGGCTGCTAATGGACTCACCACCGTCTTCGTTGGATCCCTCACTGGGCGGTCCGGCCGGCGGTAAGCTCTGCCGATTGCCGATCATCAGTCGATGCTGTATGGTGGCCACCGTGCTGACCACCGCAGCAGCTGCCGTCGTCTGTACGGCGCTGACGTTGCGCAAGGCGGCGGCACTGAGGCCGGTGAGATTGGCGAACGCATTGCTGGCATTGACCGCTGCCATTTGGGTGGCGGCCGCTGCAGCGGCCGCCGTATTTGGATGTCCACCGGCGGTGGCCTCGAAACGCGGTCGCCCCAAGAACGGACCGTTCGGCCCAAAGACGCCCGGCACCCCAAACTGCAGGAAGGGACCCCAGGGCGGCACACGGACCCCGCCGGGCGCCAACTGGGCGGCAGCGGCATACAGCTGTAGGGCGGCCGTGGGATGCAGTCCCTCCGACGGCATTGCGGCAGCGGCGGCAGCAGCGGCGGCGGCTGCGTGGGCCCCGCTTAGGCGTTGCTGCAATTGCGGCGGCGTGGCGGTCGACAACAGTTGAAGGCCTACGGCTGGACTGGATGGATGCGACGATGGATGCTGGCCACTGGGATTCCCCACCAATCTGGAACGCTGTCTTAGGCCGGCCAATAGCTCGCCGTTGTTGTTGTTGTTGCTGCTGTTGTTGTTGCTGTTGCTGTTGTTGTGGTTAGTGGAGAACCGTTTGGTGTCCGCTGTGGTGGGTTTCGTTGTGGCTGCTGTAGCTGCTGCTGTTGTTGTCGTCTCTGGCTGCTGTTGCTCCAGTACCATTATGGCTGCTCAGGCCATGGAAATCGTCGTGTTGTGCGGTTGCCACCAAGTTCCGTTAAATTCTACATGCACTGATCAAACACACAGACACACACACACGCACACACGCACGGAAGCCGAGATTTTCTTCTTCTTCTTTGTTAAGCGTTGTTAACGGTTTTATGTGCTTCAAACAGAAAAAAAAAATTTTTTTTTTTTTTTATTTTTTATTTGTTTGTTGTTTGATGCCGTCGGCCGGCTAAACTACACTGCGCGACACGGTTGATGCTTTGCCGTTGCCGTTGCCAGTTGCCCAGCTGATTTCGGTTTCGTTCAGTTTCGTGAACAAAGTGAGACAGTGAGAGAGGGGGGAGAGAGAGAAGGCGGGGTGCTAGCAACCTCAGGCGCAGGCACAAGCGCTCGCAATGAAAATTCAATTTGAAATGAGCGCAGCTAACAACGCGCCCAGCGAGGAAACCCAAAAAGCTTAAAAATACCCCAAGCCAAGCCACAGCCGATTGATGTGGCAGCGCTGTCACACCAACGCACACACACACACAGGCACACAGCAGACACAGCCAGAGAGAGAGAGAGTGCGCGCGCGAGTGCAAGAGAGAGCCTGCTGCATAGGGTAGCCCAGCCAAGCCAGCGAGTGAGTGAGTGAGTGAGCGAGTGAGAGCGAGAGCAACAACCACCACCACCACCACTAGCACCAGCAGCAACAGCAGCACCAGCATAATATACAGGCAACTTGCAGCTATAATAGCGGCAGCGAAGCCGGCAGAGATTGTTGCCATGTTCTTGCGGTTGGCCTTTGGCTGTGTGCGTGCGTGCGTGCGAGCGAGTGGGAAATTCATCAAAAAGCAACAACCAACCGCTTAATTTTTATATTGTTGTTGTTGTTCTTACACCTCCTCCTCCTCCTCCCCCTCCCCACCGATCAACTGCTATTGCTGTTGCCATTTTCAATATGGAGTCACCGCTGCTGCTAATGGTGAAGAGCAAGCGAGACAACTAGCTGCTGCCAAATGACTGTTATTGGTTGTCCCCCCCTGTTATGAATACTGGGAATTTCTGCTAGCGCTGCTGCTGAACGTTGTCGCCATTGCCAAACAGCGACGACTTGAAGACTTTTCAATTTTCTTTGTGACTGCCTGTGTGTGTGTGTGTGCGGGTGTGTGTGTGTGTGTGTGTGTGTGAGTTTTCCAGGGCGGAGTTATGCGGCATTTTCAATTTGCAAACATCAAATTATTATCAGAGCAGCCAGCCAGGCAGCCTCTGCCACTAGCAGCGACTGAGGCAGGCAGCAGGCAGCGGCATCGGCACCGGCGTCGACGTAGCTCCTATAACCGTAAATGGCAATTTTGCCGAAGCAAATAGAAAATGAAAATGAAAATTCGTTAACAATTAATTAGCAAACGAAAAATGTAGCAGCAACAACACCAACAACAACAAAACAACCGAAAACACTGGGAAAAAACGCACAAAAATAACAGCAAACAGTTTGCGGGCGTTTTGCGGGCGGTTTTTTTCCTCAACGGGTTTTTTTCAATTATGTGTGCGTGTGTGTGTGTGCGGGTGTGTGTGTGTGTGTGTCTTGGGAAACCCACATTTATATCACTTAGAGGCCGGCGAGTGTGTGCAAGCGAGATGGCAACACCCTGCTTGGCCACAGGGAGACACAACGGCGGCAACCCTGTGACTCCTGGACTTCTGGCAACTCCTGCTGCTGCCCTCTGCTGTGTCGTCCTGCCTTGGCCTGGCCAATTTGCTTTTAATTTGTTAACATAAACGCCTCGTTGTGCCTGCTGCCGTCGCTGCTGCTGCCGCCGCCCAAGTCTCAACCTGCTGGTGTCTTCCACTCGGGCTGTACAAAGATCTGCGCATGAATCATTCAGTTTATTACCCAACACACACACACACAGACACAGTGAAGCAAATGTCCAGGCAGCGACGCCAGCAGCAGCCAGCAATCCACTTAACCCATTTGCAATGGCCCATCTACCTACCTCATAGTGTGTGTGCGAGAGAGAGAGAGGGAAAGGCGCTGCCCCCCCCCCCTCCTAGCATTTGACCATATACAGCTGACTAAAAGCTCAGCAATCAATGTCAGCGTTGCCACCCCCACCCAGTCGCAACCATAAAGTAAATTTTTTTCTTCCTTCTCTACAGTTCCAGTTCCAACTCCAGTTCCAGCTCCGCCAGCAGCAGCCGAGTTACTGTCAAACACTGTTTTGTTTGCCTGCGTTGTCAGGTTACTTAATTGCTTCCCACCACACTTTCCAACACTCCTCTGCCATCGCACTCTCCAGGCTCTGCCAGGTCACATGTGCTGCTGGTCTTGTCCGTTGGTGTTAATTTTATTAATGACAAACAACGCTCCACTGGCCAGTTGTCCCACTCCCCACCCCCCCTTTGCTTATCCAAAACTTAATTAATTCAGCCGCCACAGTTTGTTGCACCAACAAGACTTTTCTGTCTTCTGTTGCTTAAAACCCAAAATGGCTGCCATCAACAGAGCAGCAGCAACAGCAGCAGCCAGAGCAGCAGCAGCCACCCTCTGTCCACCTGCAAATCAAATGAATTTTAATTATTTTTTGTGTGGCTGCCAAAAGCAACAAAGTTTTTCCCTTTTCGGTTGCCCTGGCTGCCCTGGCTGGTTGAGAAGTTTTCCGCATTCGCCACAGCAGTAGCAGCAGCAGCCACAGAGAGTCCACAGGACACATGGAAATGTCTCTATGTGTGTGTGTCGAGGTTCCATACCTTGCCATCCAACTTGCCTCTCAAATGAATTCAAATTAAAACTTCAATTCAAGTTTTAACAACAAAAAACCGAAAAAAAGAAATAAAAAACATTTAATCTGCCGGGTGGAGTTCAAATAAAAATATTTTTAAAATATATTTTTTCCTTATCCAACAAGATATTTTCCATCTTACTGCACCTAAACTCTGTGAAATTTTTATTTATTTAAATTATTTTATTTATTTTTATTTATTTGATTAATTTTTGTATTTATTTTTATTTATTTATTTATTTTATTTATTACTTATGTATTTTAAACTATTTTATTTATTATTATTTAATTTTTTTATTGATTTTATTTAATTATTTATTTATTATATATAGTATATATAGTTTATAATGATTCACAGAAATTTCTTTGATTAACAATATTTTTTGAGTTTTTCCAAAATATATTTTTCTCATAAGATGAGATGGAATTGTCTCAATAGTTTTTCCGATTTATGCTCTGGGAAAATTTTATTTATTTATTTTATATATTTTATTTATCTTATTGGATTATTTTATTTATTTATTTAGTTTTTATTTCATTTTATTTATTTATTTACTTAATTATTGAATATTTAATTTCATTTATTTTATATTATTTATTGCTTTATTTATTTATTACATTACTAATCCAGTTAGAAATATTGTGAAAAAGTTTCATTATAAATCAAACAAGTTTTCTTCTTTTAGAATAATTTTTTAATTTTTTTTAAATATTTAATATTTATCTGGGAAGATCTCTTTCATCTCCATCTAAGCTCTGTTAAAAATTTTTTTTATTTTCAGTAATATAATTTATATTAAAATATTTTATATATTTATTATTTGTTTTATTTATTTTATTTGATTTATTTATTATAGTTAGTCTGGTTAGTAATAAACTATAAAAGTTTCATAATAAATTTTAATTTTAAATGTTTTAAAGTTTAAATAATTTTTTGTATATTTTTCAAATATATTTTTTTATTATTAAGCTCTGTGAATTAATTTTTTAGTTACATTTTTACATTATTTACATTATATTACATTACATTATTTCATTTATTTATTTATTATTAGTTTTTTTATTTATTTATTATTTGAGTTTTTCCAACAAATATTTTCCTCATAAGATTAGTTCCATCTCAAAAGTTTTCTCTGTTTCTACCCTGTTGAAATTTAATTTAATTTATTTAATTATCTTATTTATTTATTTATCTAATTCTATTATTTTATTTAAGTATTATCTTATTTAATTTATTAATCTACCTCTTTAATTTAATTAAATTTATATTATTTATTTATTTATTTATTATCTTGCTAATCCAGTTGGAAATATAGTGTAAAAGTTTCATTGTTTCCTATTAAATTATTTTATTTATTTATTTATTATTTAATTTAATTTTTTTAATACAATTCTTTTTGTTGTATTTATTTATCTTATGTATTTAATTTATTTAATCATCTTATTCATTTATTCTATTTATTTATTATTATTTTATTTTAATTATTTATTTACCTATTTATTTATTATATAATTCATTAATTCATTTATTTTATATATTTTTAACATTGTTTATTTATTTATTACATTAATATAGTTGTAGTTATAATAAATAATTAATATTGCATTTTTCTAAAATATATTTTCTTCATCTGATCTAAGATCTGTTCCAACTCACTTACTTTCTCCATCTAAAATTTGGAAATAAATTATTAATATAAAATTTTTGTATTGCTTTTATTTTTTTAAATATTTATTTTATTATATTGTATTTAATTGATTATTATATTAATTAATTTATTGAATAAATAATCCAGTTAGCAATGTACTGTAAAAACTTCATAATAAATCAAACAAATTTCTTTAATATAAAATATATGGAATCCATTTATTCTTTATTGCTCTGTCTACCCAGTTAGATGCCAATATCTGACATAACAACCAATTTTAGACGACTTTTATTCATTGCGTTCATCATTAAATAAATAAAACTGATAAGTAAATTCATATTCTGTTAGATCAAGCTATCTAACCACTATATAATACAGTTAACGGATCCTTCATACGACAATTGATACAACAATCAGAAGTGGGAAGCTCTAAGGGGCTAAGCAATCAACCTCTGGGTACAGTCAGAGACGGCCAAGCTGAGGCAGATCGAATAGAGATGGGATGCCTTTAACAATCAATTATATCAGCCTCTCGCCTCTGGAGTTCGTTCATCTTCAGGGCAAATGAATGAATTTTTCGTGGCCCAGGAAATGAGCTAATTAATTTTCCTCTTGCTGTTAATTCCCTGCTAAAATCAGTTCCTAAAACAATCTGCTCAGCATACCCGATAGGGATAACTGTATACATATATATCCGCTTATATCCATGTGCATCTGTGTATATAAATCGCCAGCAGAGCATTGAGAGCCACTCTATGTAGTGGGAAAATTTCCCTCTACGCTTATACTGGGAATTGTGGCAGCTAAATGTGGGGAATTTCTGGTTAAAATGTGGAATGGAAAACACAATGTTTGGGGCAAAATGGCTGTTTGGCTTGTCCATCAAGTGACAACCAAAGCGGAACTGCAAACACTTGAAGGCAAAAGACTTGGAAAAATAATTAAAAATTAATTACAACGGTAATTGTTGGGATTTCTAGGTTATGTGACACTTTTTAACAGCTAAATTCAAATTCTCAGCTCGTTAACAGAAATTCTTATCAACGGATATTTTTTAAAATTTTTGCACTTATCGATATATTTATTGCCCAACGGAAAAGTCTCGCAGGCCGCTCCCCTGGGGGATTCGCAAAAGGTCAAGTAAGCAGGCAGCCTGGCTGCAGTCTCCTCATCAATTTTATTTCCCTTGTTTCTTGATTTTATTTTCATTTTTTTTCTAAAGTAAGTTGCTTCCATGGCTGATTCCCTGCTGTACAAGTCTTCGCGAATTATTATTTCATGATTTTTGCTTCCAATTTTTTTATTTTTTTTTTCAAAAGTCTGAGAGGAAAAAACCTCTGACAACAGACTTGGTTCGTTCAATAACAATGCTGGGCAGATCAAGGATTTAATTTCTGCTTTTTTTTTCTTTCTCACTGACAAGTCAGATCGGTCAACCAAAGCGGTTAATTTAATTTTTTTTTTTAAGTGTAAAGTTGGTTTCTTGCTGTTGAATGGGTAAATCGAGGCTTCAATTCGTCTTACACTCGAATTGCTCGTTGAACCAATGTTAAGGGGAATCGGGATATAAAATTCCACAAGAAAACGTTCAATTAATCCCACTGTGCAGGGCTTAAGGCGCCTATTTTATACTGCTACAATTGCCGATCTAAAAGTTTTCAAAGTTTATTTTTATAAAATAAAAATCATTATTTTCCCCCCTCTAAAAACCTCGTTCTTTTAATATAATTAATTTGTTCACATCAAATATGGTTACCTTAATTGCTTCTTAAATTTTTCACAGTGTGAAATATTAATTAATTTTTTTATTAATTATTTTCCACCAACAACTGTTTAATTCATTATGAAATTTATTTAAACAGCTTAAACCATCAAGTGTGGTTATTTACAATTGTTTACTAAATTTTTTCACAGTGTAAATTAAAAAAAAATCGTTTATTACCCCCCCAGACAACCCTTTTAATGGTCATTTTATTTGGTTAAACAGTTTAAAGCTTCAAACGGTTGCCAAGTTTTTGTCTTTTTCTTGCAGTGTAATATTTCATAGATTTAAATTGCAAATTCAATCGACAGTTGTTCATTCAATCACAGCGCATCCAGGCACTTAATGGCCGTGCTAATTTGCTCATCATCCGGGCAGATAGAGCGTAACCATAGCGTCAGCCACAGCCCAAAGGATCTGGATCAACAGATGCAGCGAAACGATTTAGGTTTTTCCTTTCACATTTTCCACGTTTGATTGCCAACAGAAGAAGCAGGTGAAGCGCAGGGGGGGCAACCGCAACAAAACACATGTGTTGATAATTTCTAAGGGCCACGCCCACCTAAAAAAGGGGCAGAAATCGTTTGTTGTGTTTCATTGCATTCATAAAAAAAAAAAACAAAAAAAATCATTTTGAATTGCCCAACAGGCGTTGACAAAGGGAGACGTGCAACGCTGATCCCTGCCCAGCCCAGCCCTCATCCCTTCCCCGTTCCACTCACCCATCTGTTCATTCATTCATTCATTCATTGGACTGGACGATTGTTGATGCCTTACAAAGTCAAGTCACACGAAATGACGGCAATTACGTTAAGCAGGCAGTTAGTTTTATGAGCCCCACGAATTATGAATAATTGCGAATGAAACCGCGATGTGTGTGATACACTGAGCGCAATTCAGCCAGCAACTGTGGAACCAGAGCAACAACAGCAGCCGCCCCTAAGCTGAAACTGTCAAGGCAAGTGCACTAGGCCAACTCTAATGGGCTGTAGTTCAATGCAGTTGGCAGATCAAGAAAGCAAAGGATGACCAAGGGCCGCTAGCAGGACCAACTGATTACGCTGCTAGACAGCCAGGCCACAAGGTGGAAGAAAACCTTTTAAATATTATAAAATGAAATGTAAATAAAAATATTTGAAGCGAGAAAACATCCGATTGTTTCCTTAAATTTCATTAGATTTTGATGGTTTCCTGTGACACCTTTTGCTTCAAGTGTATCTGCAACTGGGAAGCACTAAGCAGGCGATGAACTGTCGCTGACATTTAGCTTCAACGCTGCTTAGTCTTTTGCCTCACTAAGGCCGAAGACCATAAAAACTTTGTTTAGTTTACACAGGTAATTTTGTTGCTCATCAGTCGGATATTTCAACTGTTGGGCCTAAGATAGTTGATTTGATTAGCCTGCTACCAGGGTATGGGAATAACCAGGGATGCTTTGAGGGTGCACACGTCAACAATACCGTTAGCAAACACACCCAGGCACACCACACACAGTAGTTCAAAGAATCATTTGAGATTCAACGATGACATAATGACAAAACCACACAACACAGGGACAGAGACTGAGAGAGATGGAGACTGAGAGACTGTGAGACAAACAATGATGCCCTGTGACACCCACTCAACGGGGAAGGCATCGTGTGTGGGTGCGTGAATTCGTCATTAGGCCCATAAAATTGCCAGCCAGCAACATGGGCAAAACATCCACTAAGTTGCCAAGAAAATCTGCCCACAAAAATCATGACAAATGACAACAGAGAAGACAGTCATCGTGGCACGACAAATGACACCGCCTGGGATACTCTAACCAGGCAGAACCTAGGAAATCCAGCAACCATACGAGCGCTATAAATCACAAATTAAATTTTACAGAAGTCGGTCTGTAAGTTCCTTAACAGCTAAGCTTGGTAGATCAGTGGACAACCTTGCTGCTGGCGCTACAACCCTCTTTGGACGACCTGTGCTAGGTTATTTGTTCACAGCGACTTTTACCCACTACAAACTCCTCAAAAATCTATATAAATTAACATTTCCTCTCTCTAATTAAAAGAAACTTCAAGCGGAGAACCAACCAAGACAAGAAATCGTCATACCCCGACTGGTTAGCCAGCTAAACTGGGCAGGCAGTTAGACAGATAGCTTTCTCAGCTCTCATACCCCAATTGACTTGCCCATTACCCCGTCTCAGTTTCAGTCTCAGACGACAACAACGACGACAACAATTGACATTCATTGGCTAGTTTGATGGTCGTCTTGTCTGGCGTCTGTAGCGTCCCCCCTTCGGCCAGGGTCTTCTTAGATGCGACGATTGATTTTCTCTCCCAGTGTCTTGCGTACTGTGTCCAGTGTCCAGTGTGTCCTGTGCCATAGGAAGAAAGGACTATTGCTGGCGGCAAATAAATTACAATGTAATTTGTGTGTCCCTTGAACTGGGCTGGTCCTGCCCTCCATGCCAAGACCAAGTCAAGTTCCACCCTCGCTTAGTTGCTGTTGTTGTCTATTGTGTGTGTGTGTGGTGGGCTGGTAATTTGATTTCGAGTGCCTTTATAACCAACCAACCAACACCCAACCACCCATCCACCCACCTCAGCATACAACTAACGACCCAACGGCCCAACGTTTTTGGCTTTGCTCACTTCTTGGCTTGCGACGCGTCGACTGCCTGACTGCCTGCCTGCCTGGCTGTCTTTTTTCTAACCAGTCTGTTGCCAGGTCCTTGTGCCCTTGCAGCCTCCGCCCACCCGCGAGCTCATTTAAAGTTGATGGTGTGTGAAAAAATGTGAACAGATTGTTATGTAATTGAGTTTTTAGGCAGCCGTTTTGAGGTCGACTTTTGTGGCCGCCTTCTCTCCAGCTCCAGCTCAGCACATCCTTGCCGGGTCCTTGGCCCGGCCTGTGCGCCTGTGTTGTCGTATTTGTTACATTTATTTGTCGCTTGATTTGATACCATTTTTTTTCCTCTTTTTCTTTCTCCCTTTCTATTCCTCCAGTCGCCTTGGCTTGTGTGTGCGGCACGTTTCCCATTCGATTCTCGCCTCCTTCCAGTCGATACAGTTTTGTGTGGCTTATTTGCCATATCAAGTCGTTTGGCTGAGAGCCGAGAATTGCCTGCCAAGGCAATGGGGACGCACAGAGGTTAAATGGTATGTGGGGAGTCGTCAGTTCCAGTCTGGTTGCCAGAAATCAACGGATCATTGATTTCCATACCAAGGACATATGATGGACGACCGTCTACAACAACTTTATGGCTTAAATAGAAAATTATTAACTATAAAAATTGGTTTTCATCTCTAAAAATATCGATTAAAAAATACCAGAAGCAGTGATCTGCCTGCTACAGAGCTGTACAGGGTCTAATCATATGGGAGTAAAAGAGATAGCTAGCTGCACTGCTTTTTTTAAGGTTATGTCTAAGCTGCAAGTTCATTCAGGTTGTTGACAAAGAAGATCTCTGTTCTCTGTCTCGCTGATAAATTTCATTGTCATGTAATTAATTATTTTATGGACAAAAATGTTTAAATTTCTTCTAGGAAAACTTTCTGGTAATATTTAAATGCAAAATAAACCTAAAAAAGTAATAAAAATCTTTGTAAATAAAATTTAATTCAGAAAATATTTCTTCTCTTCAAATCAACGTAAAGAAATTTATCTCTGAGGAATTAAAGTCTTTTTCACTGACTGATGGGAATAATCGAAACAAATCTGGTCACACTAAAGTCACTATTTATCAGGGATCTTGACCAGGCGACTTTGTCATTTAAATAAATAATTTTTTACTAGGTTAAATGGAATAACTAAATATTTAAACCAAAGATCTATTGAAACCCTTTGATCGCTGGATGAATATGAAAGTAAAAATCACAGGATGCCTAAAGGGTACAGTCCCAACCGCTGGGGCTCTTTCCAGTCTGATCTAATCTGTTAAACAGTTATATCTTGATATATCTTACCCAAAACCCGATTCCCTGACAACATTCAACAAATCATCGTCTTGGCAAGCGAAATATTGAATTTAAAAATGAAATTGAAGAGACACAAAGCAGGGCAACACATAATCATAGTTGTGGATGCGGTAACGCCCCCCCCCTCTGGAACACTACGCCACTGCTAACAGACACAGTCGCACCCGCCTTGGCCCTTACACATTCCACCTTATAGCTGATGATCGTTGGAGAGACCGAATGAGAAAACAAAAAGGCCGCACCATTTGCGACTAATTTTGTAAATCATGATATCGTAATTAATTTTTGCAGCCACGCCAACAACCAGCAACAGCAACAACCAGCAAAGGGCAACCAGCAACATCAAGAACCACATGGGCAACGGCAATGGCAACGGCAACGGCAACCACAAATACCCGGTTCGTCTTTGGTTTGAAATCCTCGGCGCACAAAAACCAATTAATATTTGAGCAATGCTCCTGCGGCAACAATTAAAGTCAACTCCAACGGCAACGGCAACAACAGCAACAACAATGGCAACTGGCAACAACAATGGCAGACAGCAGACAGCGCAGACAGAGCAGACAGCGAAGACCAGAGATTTTTATTGAGATCTCAAAGATGCAAAGTGATTTGAATTTGATTGTGCCGCGTGCTCGCTTCTTCTGCTTCCTTCTTTCATTCTTCTTCTTGTTGCTGTTGCTGTTGCCTCTTCATGTTGTGTTGGCGGCACCAACAAATGTTCAGGTCCCAGGCAGGACACAGTGGGGCGCAAAAGGTGTGAAAACCCTGCTGGGTTTTAATGCCAGCTAATAAGCACCAGGCAGTCAGCAGTCAGAAGACAGCAGGCAACTCAGAAGAAGCAAGTCAGCCAGTCCAGCCAGTCCAGCCAGTCACCTAGCCAAGTCTTAGGGTCCTGATCATCGGTTTTCTATTTGCTCTTTTGACAGGCAACCGTAACCAACTGAATATCGACAATTATATTCAACTTTTATCAGTGTTTTCCATTGTCAAATCCACACGCAAAACGTCGATTTATTAAATATGCAAATCAAAAGTTATAAACTCACCGCCTCGATCATCATAGTCATGTCAGCGGTAGAGCTGTTCAGTCTGCTGTGCTCCTAAGAGGCTAGAGAGCTTTTCCCCCCTTAAAACTAACTTACTAGATGGATCAGTCAGCTCTAGACCAAGTTTTCCAAGCCCCCTTTAAGCATCAAAAACCAATTTCCCTTGTGAGAAGAATTTTTCAATGATTTTTCCTTTGATTTCTCTCGCCCATTTGTTGATGATATTTGGGGAGCAACTGGAACAAGTCAAGGGAGGCTCATCATGGATGCTGGCGCCTGGCCAGGTTGCCCTCTGATGTATGTGGGTGGCGGTAGCCGCTGAACTGCCAAATTGCTGCTGCTGCTGCTTGGTGTTTGGCCAACCGTTTCTTGATGTTGGCCACGTACAAGAGCAATCAGTGGCATCGGGTTGGGAGCCACACAGATGGCTTTGGTTTCCTCACAAATGGCTGCCACATTCATTTTCATAAACACTAAGCCAACGCTTTTCTATAGACTCGTATGTTATGGACAAACAGACAGACAGACAGACAGGCGACACCATCTCTCTCTCTGTCTCTCTCTGCCTTTCATTTGGTTCTGGGCAGCCTGCATTTGGTGGGCAATTAAGGTAAACTTTGGTCCAAGCGGCCTTGGGATGTTTCCGCGCTCCACATAGAAACACCTGAATGATGGTCCAGCAGCAGCTGGCCAACTGCCACGCCTCCCTACCCTACCCTACCCACCTGGCTGGCTGGTGGGGCCCTCAGGCGTTGCCACTGTTACAATTTTGTCGCTTTTGCCAACCACCAAGGTAATTAACATTGTTGTGCATTTTTTTCCCCCTCTCTCTGCCTCTCTCACACTCTCGTGTTCTTGTTGTTGTTATTAATTATATGCAGAGAGGCAGGGTATATGCACTATGGCAGCTGTTTTGTCTTGAGTAAGGCAGCTATATGGTGGGGGTAGTTGGATGTGTCTACTTTGATTGGCTTGGAACATCGGGAAGCTGAAAGACTGTGCAGTAAAAATATGGGCATTGCAAGCTCATTAGATGGCAGCTATATGGTGGGGGCAGTTGGATGTGTATAAAGCTAAAAGGCACCTCAAGGTGACCTTCAATCTCCTGCAATCAAAAGGGGGGGACCTGTAGACCTTTGTAAGGGCATTTAAACGTCGTGTTGCTCGTCGTGTGGCCTCTGCTCGATTGTCAGAGTTGTCAGTTGGTATTTTCCTTTGTGTTTCAGTTTCTTGTTGCGTTGCATTTTGGCGTTTTTGCATATGCAACGGTGCGTTTATTAATGTCATCAACGCCCAGTCACGCCTGCTCCACACAGCTTCCAAGCCACCTCCAGTCAGAGTCCCCAGAGCTCCCAGCTCCCAGCTCCCCAGCTCCAGTTCCAGATTCAGCTTGAGTTGACAACTCAATTGTTTGCGGGGCCGCACTGACAGCAACGACGACGACATCAATTAAAATGATTTCTGCGATCGGCAAGAAAAAAAAACCTAAAAAAAAAGAAGAAGAAGAAAAAAGAAGACAAAAAGCAGAGGCCAAGAAGGGGGAAAGGAAAAAAACTGCAAATAAAATCGCCTAACAGTAAGCCAAAGGCAAATGGAAAAAAATTGGAGCTAATTTGATTAATATGACTGTGGAGATGCAGATGGGTTTACGGGGCATCAGAAGTGGGGAGCGAACAGCACAGCACAGCAGCAACAGCAGCAGCTTTGGCCTAATGATGGGAAGTGCGAACAGTTTTTGGCTCCCAAGCCCAAGCAACTTGGATGCGGATTTGCAATTCGCAATTCACAATTCGCACGCCGCGTAATTGCGAAAGTAATTAGTGCAGCGCAGTGTTCAATGGAGCCACCGAAGCCACCAACTGGAGCATTGGCCCCCTTTAATATCTAGGCGGAGTTCTTACGCCTGCTCTGCTCTGCCCTGCCCTGCTCTGGTGAGCTGTGTGCTGTGGTGTATCCTGTCCCAGGTCACATATCAAAACCTAATCCTTGACACTCGGTCGATTTCACGGCCGGCAACCTCAACAGGATTGCGCCGGTTGGACCGCTGGGACCTTGGCTTGACTGCTAAGTCGTTGCGCGCGCTGCGGCTTCAACCGTTCGCCATGCTTTTGGCATATTTCACGCCTCCTTTGTACTGCCGACTCCTGGCTGCTGAAATATGCTTCCAGGCAGCCAAAACTAACCACCAAAATCAGGGGAAGCGAGCTTAGTGGGCCGACTGGGCCGACAGGACACACGACAGCGCGATAAGGATATGACAAATTTCACGCGCTTAACGCAAGGACAACAGCAACACACACAAAGCAGCGAAAAGCCAAGGTGGACGTCGTCATCGGCTTACCTCTCTCTCTCCGCCTCCCTCTCTCAGTCTGCCTCTCCACCTAGAGATTGGCGATTTGAAATTTCTCAAAAAGCCAAAAATGAAGCCCCGCGATTGCCATCATCGAAATCAAGGTTGCTCTATCCAAATGCCCAGTGGCGGCTGTGTAGGCCGTTGGCTAGGCAAGTTGCCTTCGGCTCAAGCATTTCTCCACAGATCAGGACACACTATAATCAATCGCCACCGATTTGTCGGCTTAACATGTACAACATGACGTAAATAGTGGGCTAAGAGCCGTGAGCCGAGAGCTGGGAACCAAGGGTGGCCGCCGGCATTAAAGTGAGCAATCGACAAGGATTAACGTCTCTGGAGGCAGTCGACCGACGTCAGCAGGCGGGCGGGCGGGCGGGCGGTTGCTGGCTGTTGAGCTTTGTGGTTGCTGACTTGTCGGGCTTAGCGGGTATTGTCTGTAAAGTGGCCAGCTAATAGCTGTTGCGACTTGTATTTGCCGTCATTGAGTGTGGGAATATTAACCTGAGACGGCTCTGTTCCAGGCGCTACCAGGAAGATCCATACAAATCGATAATCCGATGTTTTATTTTAATACAAATCATCGCTGTTTCTCAACCTTCTTTACTTAGTTAAATTTTATTCCCTTTAGAGATGTTGAAAGGAATAAAAATCGCCATCATCCTTGGTTAGCTTTGTCAAATTTTGGGTTTATAAAGCTGATGAAAGTAATTTTGCCCAGAAAATTATTTTCTTACAATATTTCTAGGTCATAGATAGCAGGTCAGCTGTCAGGTAGAATTTTCTTTCTAAGCTGAATCCCAGAAAAAATGCTTAGAAAACTCTGTTGCCTCTACTTATTACTTCCTTAAGTGCTAAACTGCCCATCTTTTCGCCAATTAATTGGGCTAACAGAAACCTCATTCGCCCACAAACGTTCTTTACAGCCCAAAACCCTAGAAAAATATCGATTCTCTAAGGTATTTTAGCCAACAATGTCATCTCCTATTAAAGTTACACATATCGATAGTTGATAGGTGGCTTTGACTAACCCTTCATCAAGGAAACTGACAACACACCAATGTAAAAACTGAAAAAGTCAATAAAAGTATCCAAGAAACATTAAACAAAATACTAAAGGAAGCTTTGGGAGAAGACGATATAAAGAAAAATCAGTGCAAGTGAAGATAAAAATTCCCCTTAAGGTCAGTGGTGAAGCTTGTTTACTCCTTCAACTATTCACAGCTGCATAGAATACGCTTAACGCCTTGGAAAAAATCAAGGTGCCTCGGGGTTCCCTTGCCTTGTCAACACACCGTTTAGCTTTGCCTTTTTTGCCCTTTGGTATGGAATTCTAACCTAAATGCTTAGCATTGCCAACCAGCGCTTGGAATTCTCTTAATAACACTTCTAAGATGCCTGCGACTCGCAATACTCAAGTAAATATCGCTGCCTTCGATATATCTGGCTGATATATCACCTCGGAGTACAGTTTAATCAATTAATCAACAACGAACTGGAAAATTTTCAAGAAAATTCAGTGTAAATATTACCGAAAGCAGCAGGAAAATTCCTCTCTCTTAGGTCAGTTGTCAGCTCGCTTCTTGCACCTTTTTGCCTACAAGAAAATGTAGAGCCTCATGGCCTGGGGTGCCCAGATTGAAGAGCTAATCAGGGCTGAGAGATCGGAGTGACTGCAGGTCCCTCGCCCACAGGCGACACTTCAATCTCTGAAGTCCTCACAGGGACCCCCCGTCTAGTTTTATGCGATTTGCTTGTTTTGATAAACATTCGACAGTCATGACAGTCAACTGACACCCAGACATCCGAGTGACGCGGCCAGCAAATCGAAATGTAATCCAAATCCCAGATCCCAACCCCAGAGCTGCTGGAAATAATTTCAAAATTACTGAGGGCAACAATTTTATGAAGGTCGCGTGCGGTTGGCTCTGATCGCCGAGAGATAGCAGCTCGCCTGCTATATAAATCATATAAGGACATTTAAATCTACAAGGACCTGAAGGAGGGGTAACCCTAACCCTAACGCTAACCCTAACCCTCGCTTGGCATTTAGTTTGCTTTATTGTTTGATAAGTATTTTGATAATAACAGCCCGAAACAAAAGGGGAAGCGCGACAGACAAAGAGCGCTTAACACCCCTTAGTAAGGATGCAAGCAGCAGGGGCTCGTCCAAATGAGGTTGCTCATCATCAAATTGAGATTTATGTAAAGTTAACAAAATATTTTCTAGGCAGAAACCCAGTAAAATGGCAGCCATTTTACTCTGGCCAGATAACAAACAGCAAATGGATAACAGACAGGCAGGCAGGCAGGCAGTCAACTCCACCCAGCTTCCTGCCCCAACCAATGCACTCAATGCCCAGTAACCAGAACGGTGGATCGACAACGGAGAAACGGAGACCCGTGTAATGAGCACCTTGGCGCGCCAAAATGACAACCTGCGCGCAAATTGGATTACTTCATTTGCTCTCCTAACCAAGGCGAACACTGGCGTCGGCTAACATCAAGGATCGCGGATCTCTCCCTTGATCGCATCGCATGGGCCAGCGGAGAGGTCCGAAAAGAGCAGCAAAAGAAAAAACAAGGGAGAAGAGAAGAAGGAAATAAATAAATAAATACAATTTTGCAGCCAAGCATTTGGCCGATTGATTTCTCCAGCACGAGAAAATGAAACCAGACAGCGAGAACGAGAACGAGAAGGAGACTGGAGACTGGCCAAGGAGATTGCGCTTCGGGCAGGCAGGGGAGCAGGAAGCAGAGAGCAGGGAGCACATAGCAGCTCGCAAATTACCGCATATTTGTTGAGTAATTACGCTTTAACTTGTAATAAAGAAGACAAACAATAAAACGAGCCCTGGACTGCAAGCAAGCAGCAACCAGATCCGCCAGAGCCACATCAACATCCTGATCCCTTGGAGAATGCTAAACGCAGAATGCTGGCAGGCAGGGCAGGCAGATGCGGGGGGCACTGCGGGGTCGTCAAG
Source organism: Collessia kirishimana (assembly GCA_035078785.1). NCBI lineage: Eukaryota > Metazoa > Arthropoda > Insecta > Diptera > Drosophilidae > Collessia > Collessia kirishimana. The sequence goes on from JAWNPV010000342.1 coordinate 18,443, forward strand.
TGAACTGTGGCGGCGTGTTCTCAATTGAAAAGCGTGAATAACAAACGTGAACGGGCCGCAAACGCGCAAATTGGCTAAGAAGTCAGTCAAAAAGGAAAAAAGAAAAACAAAAACCAAAAAGAGGAATCGCAAACAGCGATCTTAAGCAACAGATACAACGTTTATGCCGCGCTTTGACGGTGCTTAGCATCATCACAATCATCCGTTTGCAGTTTATTGATTAAGAGACTCGAAGCCCTCGATAGATGATAGAGGAATCTGCAAAGCAATTGTTTTCCCTCAGCTGCTTGGCAACCTTGTGTTTCTTTTCTCTTGATTTGAGTCAGGATTCCCGCAACGAGCCTCCCAGGCAGTTTAATCATCTATTGATCCTCAGAGACAATTGATCAGCCCTAGTTTTCCTTTAAAGTTCTCATCTAGCAACAGACATTGAACGCTACAACTGGGTCGTTGCAGCATCAGTTGTTTCATTTCCACTATTCCTACTGCGTTGAACTGTTCCTCCTGCGTTAAGGATCTATGGATGCATCATAATCCAACTAAATTAGTTGTCAGTCAGAGCTAATGATGGTTGATGTAACCATATGATATCGACAATTTCCCATAGCTAAACTGTTTTCAATTAGCCATCATTAATCTCAATTTGAGGGCAACGTATAAACATATTTTTTAATATTATTCTCCCACTCACTTCTGTTTAGCTTTCTCTACCTCGCTCTCGTTCTTGCTCCCTCGCTCTGTCTTTGTTGCTCGGTAGTTGAGTGAGAGTCTCTGTCCCTTTCGGTTAAAGGCAAAACAAATCTTTGCACTAAACAGTCGGGCAAACGAAAAATCCCAAACGATTCTCAATCCAAAGAGGCAAACGTAGCAGCGTTTAATTTACGCCAAAGCAACACCCGACCAACTGGACTGGACCTGGACAGCGATTGTATAGAGTAGAGCAGAGCAGAGCAGAGCAAGGTAGAGTGGCCTGGCTGGGCAAGTGAATGCTGCTTCTGCTTCGTGTTCGTTCCAACGAAAGCTGGCTGGTTGGCTGGCTGGCTGGCTGGCTGGGTAACCATAAAATGCATTATTATGCTAAATGACTATAAAAATCACGTTTACAATCCATTTATGCCTGGGATAATAACCCATCTCTTTTGAACTGCGGCCTGCCAAGGAGGCAAGAAGCCGTATCAGCAGAGAACCAAGCGGTCAAGCCGCGCTGGCCGGCTGGGGCGGTTGGGGAGGTAGCTCTTTGCTAAAACCCTGAAAGGCAGCATTTGTTTACGCCGCGAATAATTGAGTTATCTGATCCCTTGCTGGCCACAAGACAGCCACGAAAGCGAGTTCCACCATCTCCAAGTCCAACTCGATTGGGCTGTAAACGAGGCTGGGTCTAGGCTAGGCTAGGCTGGCTGCGATGTCCCAGGGTGGCTCGGTAGGGACACACGGGGCGGCGTTGCATGTTTGGCAGCAGGTAGGTGTGGCCAGCCCACGTAGCAAATTGTTGGGTCGCATTAGACGGCAATGCCGCTTCGGTTCCTGTGTCCATTGCCAGAGATGAGCTCTCTGTGCCGTGTGTTCACACAGGGTAACAGCGATGAGCGTCGTTCGGTGTGTCGGTCGTGTCACGACACGCTACCAACTCCATTGCCCTCGCTATGGTCTCAGCCTCTCAGTCTCTCGTTTTGGCAGCTGGTAATGACTTTATTTTGGTTGCTGCGTTAATGGGGCGCAGTCCTCTTGGTCTTCTTGGTCTTCATCTTCTTCGTCTTGGTCTTCTTCATGGCCGTCGACAGTCGACAGTGGACGTGCAGTGCGTACTCCCCGGTCTCCCGCCTGCCAGATCCTCGCATCGTTGCCGGCGCAAATTGAAAGCGCATTTCAAAATTTTTCACACCTCAAAAATTGTTTCGTTTCAAAAAAAATAAAGAAAAAAAAAAAGGTTGACTGACGTCCAACAACGTCCAGGCTCAGCGGGTGGGGCGGGAGCTGCGGCTCACAGCGGTGCGGCAGGTGGGGGAGGAACAAGTGCAGCGAATTCCGTTCCATATGCGACGGCCTGGAAACACTTTTCACGTAGCGCCGTCGACTGCAACTGCAACAGCAACTGCAACAGCAAAAAAGGTGCCGACCGGCGGCTGCAATTAATCAAAATTTAATTTCGAAACGTCGACGTTGACTCGTATGCTGTTCAACGCTGACAGCGACAGCAACAGCGACAGCAACAGAGACGGAAAAGGAGAAGGAGAAGGAGACAGCGACGCCTGCACTTGAAGCGGCCAACAAAAATTGAAAAAAGTCTAAAGAGAAAACTGGCTAAAGAAAATGTAATTAATCACAAGACGGTTTCTGACTGGCTGCCTTCGTTGTTCGTTGTTGGTTGTTGGTTGTTGGGAAAAATGAAAAGCCGCAAGACAAAAGAAGCGCGGCGTCAATGGTTCCAGGTTCCCCCGGTGCCACTCTCAGGTCCAGTTGCAGGTCCAAGTCCACTAGGCGCCCCACTTGCCACCACACACCCCTGCACAGCCCAGACGGCTCATTGTTACCACAATTTGTAGCCCCTTTTGTCATAAAGCATCTGAGGAATAATGATATCGCTGCTGGTCCCCCTTCTGCTCCTACTCCTGGTCCTGGTCCTGCAGAAAGTTGATTCTGCGCTTTCCCTAGTTGAGTAACCAAAGGGTATCCCATGACTAACGAGGTTCCAGCTATCCTGCGGTCTGAGATCTATCTAAGGTGAAGTGTCTAGTCAACACTCCCCACTTGGAGGGCAGCAACCACCAAGAAGCCAGTAGTTAGCTTGACTCCCTTCTTGGACCGTCTGTCTGTCACCTTGTGACTCTGGTGGTTCCTCTAGTATTTCTCTGACCTCTGCGACTTAATTATTCATCATAGATCTCATTTACCTATATCGATTTCTCTTTATCCCACCTCAGGATGGACGACACCTTCGAAGAGGAAATGGATTACAACCAAGGCCGCAGAACAAACTTATTGGAACAGATGAAATACATTGTGAGTGTCCTGTGCAACAAGCCTTACGCTGAGCCCTTTAAAGTGCCACCAAATGTTGCCACGAAGAGGTCGGCGCGACCCATGGACCTCGGGACAATCAGCATTCGCTTATACAATGGTTTCTATTGGCAAGCCAAAGAGGTGGACGAGGACTTGAAATTAATGTTTAAATTCTGGAAGGCGCACAAGAGGGAACAGCCAACATTATTTAGAGCTGGACAGATGCTCAGGACCGCCTACTATAGGCTTCGTGCGCACATGGACTTCGATAATGAGGTAGAAATTTCCGACGATACTCCCTTTGAACCCCCCAAGCCGGCTGAGTTTCCCTATATGGATATGGAGGAGGATGACTCCGAACGTTTATTCCACAATGAGGTGGCACTTGCTGAAGATCCCGACCTGCTTCTTCCAATACGACCGTCTCCCCGATTTGGAAACATGCACAACTTCTTCCTGCCAGAGCCAGACTTCGATGACGACACATCAACTGATGAAGATTCAGAGGGGAGTCCACAAATTGAGGTGCCGAAACCCAAACCGAAATCTCCTGAAAAGATTCCGGAAGAGCCCATTGAACACGTTCGAAAAGACGACAGGGAATCCAACATAGATGCCCTTGATCTAACCATCGAATCATATGCATTTATGAAGAGAGGTTACAAGGGTCCGAGCATAATTCCGGTCCCAACTTTAGCGGAGGAGGATAAGGCATCCCAGGAGCTTAAACTTAAAGAAGAAGCCGAACTGCGTGCCAAAAAGGAACAACGTCCTAAGACTCCGAGCCCGGTCAAGTATGTCATCGAGAGTTCAGAGTCAGATACAATTACGGAAGAGTCTTCAACGGACTTTAGTGACACAGAAGACGAAGCCGCCTCAGAGACATTAGAAAAAGATCCTAAGCGTACTCCCAGCCCGACATTAAAACAAGATCCTATGCGTACTCCCAGCCCGACTAAGTCTGCAAGCGAGGTACCACAGTCAAATCGCAAGTCAATGAATGAGATGAGGGACGATTCTTCCTCGGACTCTAGTAAGGAGGATAATGATGCACCTTACGATACAGACTCTTTGTCGGACTTTAGTGACAATACAGATGATGAAGCTTCAGAGACTTCTCTGGATAATCTTAGTCGTACTCCCAGCCCGACTGAGTCGATAGGCAAGAGACCTCAATTTAAGAATAGATTGGATGACGATTCTTCGTCGACACTCAGTGACGACACAGAAGATGAAGCCTCAGAGACTTCTCAGTATAATCTTAGTCGTACTCCCAGCCCGACTGAGTCGATAGGCAAGAGACCTCAATTTAAGAATAGATTGGATGACGAT
>JAWNPV010000344.1:0-22737 GCA_035078785.1 Collessia kirishimana
GCGTTAGCCGCGGGACTGTGTGGCAAATCAATCGGAGCTTCCGTTGTCGATAGCATCGCGGTTGACAGTCGAAAATATTTTATAAATATAGCTCCGCTAAGTGATTGTACTTAATTGTGGTGCAAAGATGCCGATTTGGATGGGATGTCAGGCGACGACCTGACTTGGCGACTATCTCAATGGGATTCAGCTTTGGATTTGGTTATTGGCGCTAACGTTGGCTTTGGCTTTGGCCCGCCGTATCAATGAATGTCGCACACTACGGCTATCTGGGTCAGTCCCTCCCAGCACACACACACAAACATACGTATGTCCAACGATGATAGATTATATATAATCGGTAAACTTGGTCTGATTATGCTGTGTACAGTTGGGTTTGAAAATGAGAATGAATCGGGCGCTGTGCGTAGCGGGTCATCGAGTTGTTGCCTCTGCCGCTTCCATTGAATTTGCCACAGCTTATCACCGCTTAATAGTAATAATAACATGCAATTAATACATGTCGACGTCTATATGGATTTATATATATATATATATATAATAAATGACTTTGAAATACAATTTATTTCTGTGCGGCTTTTTTCTTTTATTCATTTTATTTGGACATCGGCAACTGACTGCCAAAGGTTATCAAAATCTCTGCGGTGCAGTCTCTCAATCACTGACAACAGTCAACCAGTGAGATCTGCAATGGAAAATGAAACATAAAGGGAAAACTGTATATGCAGACACCACTGTTAAGTTAGGATTTACAGCGCTGTTGTACTTGCTGTCGCTGCTACAAAGTGTGTTGGAAAGCTTCACTACAGTTTGAGAGTCATTGTGCTGGCCTGCTGGTTGAGGAAATGCATTTAAAGCTTTTAGCCAAGTCAAAGCCTAAGCTTGGCAGTGTAAAAGCTATACGACTGACTATGATTGGGGTTACTACATAGTATATTCATCTAAGTTTATACAGGGATACGCTGCAAGGGTCGCCTTCTATCTAAGCCAGACAGTGTCAGGTGGAATCTCTCGAGGTCTGATGGCATTTTGTAACCAATTTTGATGATAAGTATTCCACTTGAAATGCATTCTTTAAAGGTTTTACCTAGATAAGCTGTCGAAACAGTCTTTTACTATATTTTATTTAGATTATAATGAAATAAATCGTCCTGTCAATGCGCTACTTAGTGGCATTCAGTGGTCTAACGGCTCATACCACTCAGCAGTCATCTATTTCGCTTCTATCACTTGAAACGATGCTGCTCTACAGCTAAGTGATAAAGGATAATACATCAGCAGCCATCAACTGTATTGTTGGTCTTAAAGCATGAAACCAGAATGTCAGCCGAGGGTTGTCACCTGTAATATAAACTGTCGCCGTAGCGGTAAAAAACGTCTTTTAATTTAATTACAAGCAAAAATTGTATTTACAATCAATAAATTAAATTAAATTGAGAAATGTTTTAAACAAAAACTGAAAAAATTTTCTTGTTGCTGCTGCTGTTTTTGCTGCTGTTGCTGGTGTTTTTGCTGCTATAACTTGGTTGGTTTTGTTTTTTGCTTCTATTGCTACTGCTGTGATTGTTGCTACGGCTGTTGTTATTGTTGCTTTGATATTGTTGCTGCTGTTGCTGTGGCTGTCGCTCTTTTTACTGCTGTGGCTGCTGCTGTTTTCGCTGCTGTTGTTGTTGTTTGTGTTCCTATTTCTGTTGATGCTGCTATTGCTGTTGTTGCTGCTATGACTGTTGCTGCTGCTATGACTGTTACTGCTGCTATTGTTGCTGCTGTCATCATTGTTAATGCTGTTGTTGTTGCTATTGTCTTTGCTGCTGCTATTACTGCTGTTTTTGCTACTCTGATTGTTGCTGCTGCTGTGGCTGTTGCTGGTGTTGTTACTGCTATTGCTGTTGCTTTTGTTTTTGCTACTTGTGCTGCTGCTATTGTTGCTGCTACTGTGCCTGTTGCTACTGCTGTTGTTGTTGCTTTGATATTGCAGTCGCTGCTGCTATCATTACTGCTGTGGCTGCTCCTGTTGTTGTTGCTGCTGTTATCGCTGCTTCTGTTGTTGTTGCTTTAATATAGTTGCTGCTATCGCTGCTGTATTTGTTGCTGTTGCAGTGGCTGCTGCTGTAGCTGCTGCTGGTGGCGTTGCTGCTGTTGCTACGGCTGTTGGTACTGCTGTTGCTGCTCCTGTTGTTGCTTTAATATTGCTTCTGCTCGTCGCTGCTGCTGCTGTTGTTTCTGTTTCTGTTGCTGTGGCTGCTGCTGTTGCTGCTGTTGTTGGTGGTGCTATTGCTATTTTTGCTGGTATGACTGTTGCTGCTTTAATACTGCTGGTGCTGTCGCTGCTGTTGTTGTTGCTCTGTTTGCTTCTGTTGCTGCTGCTGCATTTTTGTTTTTGTTGTTGTTGTTGCTTTGATATTGCTGCTGCTTCTGTTGCCGAACTCGATGCTGCTGTTGTTGTTGCTGTTGCTGCTGCTGCCGGTGTTGATGTTGCTGTGGCTGCTGCTGTTGCTGCTGTTTGCGCTGCTGTTTGCGCTGCTGTTGTTGTTGTTGCTGATGCTATTGGTATTGTTGCTGCTGCTATAGTTGCTACTTTGATACTGCTGATGCTGTCGCTGCTGCTTTCGGTTCTGCTGTTGCTGTTGTTGTTGCTCTCTCTCTGCTGCTGTTGTTGTTACTGCACTCGTTGCTGTTGCTTCTGTTGTTGTTGCTGCTGCTGTCTTTGCTTTTATTGTTGCTGCTGCAGTTTGAATGCAGAGATCACTGAAGTAAACGCCTTGCCTGAGGGCCTTCACAGAAATTAAATTTTCAAAGGACAAAAAAAATTTTACAAAATAAAATTTTTATCCGAAAACAGAGGATAAAATATATCGAATTAATGGATTTAAAATATTTGTTACAATTTTTTTTAATTTAAAAACTCTTTGCCAAATGTTGTTGCTGAAAATGAACAGAAGGAAACTGAATTGTTGCACTGGGGGACCAACATTGGAGTGGGCTGTGAGCATTTCCACCTTTGAGAATTGCCCTAATCTCACAGCAGGCTGACTATGGCATCCACAGCTTGACTGCTTCTATTCCCCATACACGGACTTATGTAAGCAGCAACGCAGTTCATCATTTTATGGGCTTCCGAGTTGCTCTAGATTTGACTGCAAAACTTTCACCTGTGCTGAGATGGAGGATGCCTTCTGGTTACCACTTTCGCTCGTCCGCCCGCCTGCCAGGAAGTCACGTGTTGAGCTTGCTGACTTACAGCAAGATGGTTGCATCACGGAACCTTTCGTTGTTTCTTCATTTTGCAATTGTCAACTAATTGTTGGCAGTAGAAACTTCAAAGCAATTTCTGTATTTATAGCCTTCCAAATGGGTGGCGGGGGACATTGGAGCGGCCCTTTTGGCTGCCTTAATTTACTTGAATGGGAATTGAGTTCAGTGGTTGGAGGTTCTTTGATGAACGTGACCCATCCTGAGGAATACAGACAGTTAGGAAACCTTATGGAATATATAAGTTTTATACTCTGAAGAAGCTGTATTCACCTTGAGAAATCTAGTTGAATTGCCTTGAAGTCTTCTAGTTCGATTGATTTGACTGAGCCTGGATCCCGTCATATGCTAACCATCTTTAAGCGAACTTAGCTGATCGATCTGGAACTATTTCCATTGTATTCCCTAAATGCTATTCCTTTCGGTTTCTGTCAAACAACTTTAGATTATTTTCCTCAATTGAAATTCACCAAATGGTTTAAATAAAATGTAAAAGTAATTTGCCATCAATGAGCCAGAAAAAACAGAAAATACGAATAAATATATACCTGATGGCTGTCACTGTGTTTACACTCGGGATTTTAATTGATTTTCAATCGAGTGAATTGGAATTCACCAGGCGTCTGTCACGTGAATTTAAAACAACTCAAAAGCAATCAATCAATTACACAATCATCCACATGTACGTGTGGACACAAATCGATAAACAAAAACACACAAAAAAATATAAATAAATACAAAAAAAGTCTACGCAGTGTTGCTCTTTGAATATATAATTGCAATAGGGCTGAAGCCTCTAAACAAATAATTCGGCAACACTAAGCAACCCATAAGCCATAGAATTCTATGTATGACCAAACAAACTAATCTTTTCAGCTACCTGGCGGCGCTTGATTTTCTTAACTCAATCTGGATAAGTTACATAATCCAAGCAAACTTGTTGGTAAACTAGCTAAGCTAAATTGTTTCTCCACCACGAAAGGGGGTGAAAGTGTCATGCGTTTGACTTTACTTATTGTATCATGCGCATCATTGCATCACGTTATATTGTTCAGTCAAGGTGAAGAGAGAATTACGCCGTTTCTAAGTGCTCTATATAGCTCTAAGACATATCAGATATTTTATTATAGAACCACAAAAAAACATTGAAGATACTTCATACATAGACAGATCTGTATCATGACATTGGTTAGAGAAACTAATTTTAATAAATAAAATAAAATTACCACTTCAAAGGAAACTGAGTTGTATTAGGAACAACTAGGAACCTTTGTCAGCTCTAACTCTAGATAGCTAAGGCGAAATTACTGATTGCATCATGGATAGATCCCAATACTGAAAAATAACAGAAGTAAAAATTTAAGAAGCAGACTAAAATAGCTAAGATAATTTAGATATATATTAAGGGATTCATAATGGATTTAAATCTCCAACGGATAATTGGAATATTTCATATTAAAAAAAAAAAATATTTATTTCATTTATTTATTTAAAAATAAAAACAAATAAAAACCCTTTAGATTAGGCATTACGATTTAACTTTCTACTCTTAATTTTATGAATATATTAGTTTGGAAATATGCTTAATTTTTAATAAGAGTTTTTTAAATAATATAATTTTAAAGCCCTTTCTCTATTGTTTCTTTTTTTAATTGTTGTAATCTAAATAAAATCTGTAAATTTACAATTTAAATAATTTGAGTCTTATAAAAAAGACTGAAGAAATAAATATTTAATATTAAAATATATCGTTATATTATAAAAACAAAAATAAATGCATTTTCTGTTCTTTATTTTATAGTCTAAAAGATCTAAAAGTTCATTCCAAGGAATGAAAAAATCTCTAGAGACGTTAATTTAATTTTTCTAGCAATAAAGAATGATTTTTTCTTTATTTACATATTTTTTTAGTCTGTATTTTGTATTTAAAATCTGTCCATATAGGAATAATTATTAAATTTGATGGATAACTAAACGTGATAAATATTTCAGTTATGACAAATTACTTAAAAAGTATGTTTTTCAAAATCTTTTTGGTTTTGCCATTGTATTTATACTTTATTAAAAGTTATACGAGCTGAATTAATAGACCCTTTCTGATCTTAGATGCTGGTGGATTCAAGAGCAGTTGGAGCACCTCCATGGACGCTGGGTTACATCTTTATTGGAATTGGAAATATACAAATAATTGTTATTTTTCCATTTATTTCTTAAAAGATACCTTATCAAAAGATACAAAAATAAACGATGTTAACAATGCTTCTTTCTTCCCTTTCGTAAATTTTAAAATAATTAAAACTTTTTTATATAATATTCCCCACCTTATAGTTGAATCAATGAATGGGTCACAACAATCGAGTCTGCTATATATAGATTCTGAATAGACTTTGTCCCTGTTCATGTGATGGCCCTGTGGAAGGGAGCAATCCAGGTTAGCTGGTTCCACGTGGCACACATCTCATTAGGATCTCAATTTAATAAGATATCCCCTGTGCGGCAGATATAGAAATCCAGCAGCTTTCAGTGGCGATTAGATGGCGTTGCAAAAAGCCTTTCGTCCTTTTAATTGTTTTGCAATTTCCAAGAAAATAATTATACTCTAATGGCGGCTTTGAACCTGTTTGTGATTTGTTCCCGACTCATTTATTGTTTAGTCTACGTTCGCCATGCCAACCCGAAAGCCTCAATTGTGATACCTGGGCCTAGAAATTGCTGCTAATCGTTCCAGCTTGGGCTGTACTTTGTGTTCCCTCAGCTTTTAGTATAATTAAAGCCAAAACCAGGGCCGAGGACTGACAGGGGGATGCTTTCAAGTCACAGCTCCTGCCGGCCCCAGCCTTGCATGGGGTTCTTCCGGCTCCATGGCACCATCCAAAACTGTTGCTGAATGAGCAGGTAAGTGCTTCAGCATTGACTCATGTTCACATCAATTTAATTAACGAGCTGAGCAGACGTGTAGGCGCTAAGCCTGCAGCAGCAGGCAATTGTTGGCCACCTTGAGGGGCTCTTACTGCAGATTTCAAATCGCCCCAGAGCAGGCAGAGCAAATGTCAGTTGACATCGAGGTGGTTATTATTAGCTAATCAATTAAATATCCTGCAAAAGCTAATGCCTTCCTGAAAACTCTTTCAGCTGCCAGCTAAAAACAATCAAATAAATTACGTGAAATCTAGGATTACAGTGGAGAGCCGACGACTGTGCTTATACCCTGTAGGGTCAAACACAGAACAATTTTTTTAAGAATTTTACAAAGTCTATCAACTGCGCTATCTTAAATGGCCTTTTTTTTATTTATATTCTCCTTCGGCAATTCTTTTGCATTAACCAAAACAGAACTCGTTATTTATAGTCGAATTATGTTAATATTTGGCTTCAATCAAAAAGTTTTTTTATTTTATTAATTTCTGTAATACAAAGGACTTATACTCAGAGAAAAAGGCTGCTGCATGGTCTAAAATATTTATATTTAAATTATTTATGAATTAAAAAAACATTTTATTTAAACAATTAATAAGTTAGTATTTAAACTGCTAAAATGTAGTATTTAAATACTAAAAATTATGATTTTTTATATAACAATATTAAGTCAATTGATTCCTTAAAGTCTTTGCTTAACAAAGGACACTGGAAAGGCTGCGATTTTCTAGGTTCATCACTTTATCAAGTGTATTGATTGGTCTAAAAATATTTATAAAATTTTAATATCAATAAATATTTTATTATCCCATAAAAGTCTATCGATTACTATGTAAGCGAAACCGTCTTTCTATTTACTATTCGATGTTTGTTGATTTACAGGGTAATGAAGACGTCACAACTGCTTGTCTGCTGCCTGCTTCCACTGACCCTTCATCTATGACTGCCAAACTGATGGTGATTTTTAATGATTTCGAATGATTTTCAATGATTTTGCCAGTAGCAACAGGTCTTCATGTATAGAAGACACCGGCGCGTGTATTTTTCACGGAAATGTGTTTCGTCTTTCCGTGAATCTTTTACGACTCTCTGGCTCGTTAGACGGACCGGAGGCCAACAATGTGCGGCAGCATTTGGCCAGGTTTGGCAGCGAACTGTGTTTGGATTAAAAACAAATTGTTTATGACTCTGCCGTGCCAACACACACAAACACATACAGTTGCAGCCTTTTTCCTTTGGCTTTTGTTTACACTCGCAATTTTATTAGCGCCACACAACAGTCGAAAAGCCGCCTCCGCACGGTTAACGTTTGACAAATTGAAATTAAATTTCAAAGGCAGCGGGCAGCAGACGGGGCTGCCTTGGGGTCAGAGATAAGCTGCTGGTTGGCGTCTTTGCCCCTCCACAATGGACTCAGCGCCTGGACACTCTATTTATTTACCTTTTGATTGCCTTTTAATTACTTTGCAGCAGCAAATAACAAAACACTAAAAGCAACAACAGAGAGAATAGTCCGCAGTCCATAAACAAGACATTTATTTCATTCCGTTCCCCCTTTCACCGTCTGGCGGGGCGTCCTTTGGCGAACGTTTGGCGAAATGAAATTTTCACTGCTTTTAATATTTTTATTTGTTTGCTGGCATTTTGTGTTTGTTCCACCAGATGTTGTGGATGACGATGTTGGCTGCCGCTAATCGCGCTGCTGCGAGCTGCTGAGTATCCGCCAACATGGCTCCCAGCTTGGACCTGGTAACATCATAGCCATTAGCTTGCCTACACAGAATTGCTTAGGATTAGTACAGCCACCGTCGAAGAGGATTTGTGTTTAATTTTCATGGTTCCAGAGCTGCTTTTTCCCCTTCCCGCAATACCGGACGTCAGCAGCGTGCGTGTGTGGGAGTAAGCCTGTTGCTTTAAGCTTCAATACACTTGCAGGTGAAAAACACGAATTAAACTATATCCAGATTCAGAGAATGTTGCATGCCTCAAGGCGCAGTTATGGGGCAACTATGAGATTTAATTGAATATTTATACTCCAGTCTTCTGAATCGTATTTATTGATCAATCAATGCACTCAGCAATTTATAGATCTGATTGCCACGTTGCCTCAAGTTCACTTTACTACTTACAGCTGCCATGGAGCAACTTCGTCAAACAATGAACTTGCAAACACTTTCACGTAGGTGAATGTAGCGAGTCCGCCTCCCCAACTCAGTTCCTTGGGCCATGCCAATCAACAAGCTGCAATCTGGGTAGCTGCCACAGCAAGTAATTGGGTGGCATCTGTTGCTCTGCCACCTCTGACCCTTTGGGTCTTCTGGCCTGGCACCGTGCAACGTTCCCATCTATTGCTTCCTGCGCTCGGGCTGTCCTTGGCTGCACTCAGTCAATTTAACGCTTCATTTGCACAAGTTTTCCTTTTTTCATGCCATTTACGGAAAATGTTTGGAGAAAATGGTCAACCCAAGTGACTCAGGAAGCTGTTCCAGGTTCGCAGCGATGCATTTTCGATCAACCAGCGATCATGGGGGTCTGCAAATGGTTTTTATAACTCTTAAGAGACAGACAGAATGAATTTTTAAGTATTTCTACATTAAACGATTTAATAAAAATGTTTTTATTGCATTACTAGACCATATAGCTATCAATATTTGAAAAAATGTAATTTCTTTAAGATTTTGTTAGTGAAGACTTTAGTTTCTTTCAATATTTTAAGTAACAACAGGTCAAGTGAACCTCAGACTTCTCCACATGACTTTGGGAAGTGTTATGCTTATTAGGCCTCTAGATCATATAGCTGCCTTTAGTAAAATGTACCTTAAGCCTCTTAAATATTGTAGAATTTCTCTGTTTTCTACTTGATTTTAACCAAAAGGAACCCATGAATTTTTTAAGCGCTACAGACATTAATTTATTTTGAAATCATATCACACTACACCATATAGCTGTCCTTTTATACAGTTTTGTTTGTCTGTAGACCTTTTTTTAGCCTTTGAAAGCTCAATTAATTGATTTAGCTCTTTCTTTGAACAGAATTAAATCAAATGCCAGTATAAGACATCATGAAGCTCCTAACTCGAGCCTGAATGGTATTCAAATCCCGCCAAGGCCCAGACTGCCGATGGCTTATTGTTTGGGGCAGAGTGAGGACGAAGCCAAGTGCCTGGGTGGCCTGGACACATGCTAAGGAAAAGTTTAAGTAAAATTGTTGCAAGCGGAAACCATGCACCGGACTTGCCGCTAATGACAGCACGGAACACACAAAGTGCGGCAAGCTATGCAAATTCCAGTTGCTATTTGAACAGAACGCCAAGGTAGAAAGGTCTAGACTTGCCCAGTTCTGTGGACACTTAAAGATGAAAACAAAGAAAGCACAACGGGAAGTCGTGAAAGCTACAAAAAAAATACAAAAGATGAGGAAAAATACATAAATATTCGTGCTTGAGAAAACTGTCAAACGCTGACATAGAAGGGGGAAATCTGCAATTCGTAGAAAATCGTGGATCCAGGTGGCCGCCAGCTCGCATTGCCACTGCCCCCTTCGAGATATCATTAAAATGCAGGCATCGGCATTGACATTGGCATTGACTATGCAAAAGGGCGCCACGGAAAAGCTGGAAAAGGCAACTGAGCATCTGTGAATGGAAAAGTGTCGAGGCAGCAGAGTGCGAACTCTGCTCGGATTTCAAGTTGAACTGGAACGAGTTGAAGCTTCCGTCTGTCGCTAGATTGCATTCAGCATTTGCAGTTGCATAGCCAATGGCTCTAGCTGTAGCACTGGCAGTAGCAGTGGCAGTGGCAGTGGCAGTGGCAGTTGCAATTGTAATGCATTCACAGTGGTCTCTCAATTGCTTTCTATCTAAATGGACAGATAGAAGCGAAAGTAGATTAAGTTTGTGCCGCTGTCGAGGCAACGGGAGGTCTGAGGAGACTTCGATTAGTTGATGGTTTTCTATTAGCTGGTGCTGCTGGCAGGTTACAGGCTGCAGGTTCAAGTGTCGCTAATTGGCAACCAGGCATTGTCCTGGAAACTCTTAATGGATTTAAGCTAAAAGCATGTAAAAAAGCACATTAAAAGTGGATTTCTAACAATTTTTAAAGGCATTTGAAATACAATTGTTTCTCCTATTATTTTTGTTTTCCATCAGGATAACAGAGTCTCTTAGGCAACCCTGATGTAGAAGCCTTGCTGGTTGCCTTGTATAAATTCTCTAGTTAGTTGGTATCAAACCATAGGCTGTTGGCTAGGAGGTCATCCCTTATTGATCCACTGAAAGGCTCAAGGAATCAGCAAGCTTAATTGGCTCCACAAAGACACCAAGCCACAGGGTTAATTAAGCGCGAGATTGAGAAATAAACTTGGTTTTGCTTGCATCTCAGATATTCAAAGCCCTATGGCTTGGTGTCGTTGCAGTAATGTAATGTGTAATGATTTGTCTGTTAACGTGTGTGGTGCACCATGGTGGCTTGAAAGTCGTCGATTGTTGGTTCAGTACTTGAACACACAATAGTTCTCACTGCCTTCTTATGTTTCTATAACAAGATTTCAGCTTTCAGTTGACACCCAGCCAACCATAGCAGAGCCTGTTTTTCTCTGATGTGGTGTCTGATATGGTTGCATGAGGCGCAATTTATTAGATCATAAATGTCAATTATAATGTTTTATAAGGCTGAAGATCTTTTTGCGGCAGAGTCAAAGTTATTTATGAATATTAAAGAGTCTGTAGTTTGCGAAAACTGCATTGAAATGTTTGCAGAAAGCCGCCTTGTCGTTCTGTTTATTAATACCCCGTACTTAGGGGTGGGGGTATGCTACGTTCTTGCAAATGTGTGGGACATAGACAAATTATTGCCTGAGGGCCCCTAGGATCTATGGTTGACAAGAGACAAGGCAAGGCAACGCTTGTTGGTCTGTTATATGATGATGATTTGCTCTTAAACTAGTCAACCGATCAACCGTAACACTAGGGGAAGGTGGAATTACTATTTACTTTTTAATATTCAAATAACTTAAACATAAATAACCGATTAACAATATATTACAAGTCAGAGCAATAGATTCATGACAATGCAGCTCACATAAGTCAACTGAGTTGGCAGAGTCTTTGACTCACAACGTAAATTGAAGCTGCAGGGTATTACATAGTCGACATCCCTTGACTCTTGCAATTTCATTTGCTTTGTTTTATTATTTAATTTCCAGTTCAGTCGCAAGTCATTCGCATTTTGCTGTAATTTATGCCCAGAGATGACTGCACAGAGACAGAGAAAACATTTATACTTGGCATCTATGTAGCACTGCCAGCATCTAAAATACATTTTATCTTGTTTACATACAGATAGATAATTTATCTCGTTTTTAGAGATTTCATGCTGTAATGTATTGATATGAGTTTCTTATTTAATTAAAGCTTTAAAGACACAAAAAACATTTAGTTGTTTCAATAGCTTTATCTTATCGTTCAGATATGGAAATGGTCTCTGGGTCTCAGCTGAGCTAGAATCGGTTCCAGCAACGGCCAAGTCTCAGGCCAGACAACCTGTGCAACTGCTGTCAGTTGCCCGTCGTCCATCAAAGCCGCTCATTGTCTCGCTCGTTCCGCTCGCTTGTGCGCTGGTTCGCTCGCTTATGATCGTAGCATCACGTTCATCAGATGGAAGTCTGTGTCTATAGTATCAGTTGCAGCAACGATAAAATATATAATTTTACACATCATTTACGGAAATATGTTGTCACTGGTTTTCCAGTGGCTGCATCAGCAAAATCGCTTTCCATCTGACAATTATTTTTTCACTAATTAATCCAATGTGATGGACAGGGCGCCATATAGATCGAGGGAGATTAGATTGCGGCTAAGATTTTTGCTTCATTTGGCTTCAAAACGTGGACTGTTTAATGCCGTAAATACGCATTTTATTACGAACTAGTTCACTCTGGCAGAGATCTTATATGTTCATCGGCTTGTGGGTAACCGTAGTTTTTAAACCTTCTTCAAAGGCAACAAAAAGTTAAATTCTTGTGAATTTTTAAAAAACTTCAAACGCATTGAAGCGAGTTTTAAGAATTATTCTCTAGAGAGCCAACTGTTCACTTGTTCACCCAACTGGTTCACGAGTTACTTCAACGTGGTCTGGAAGGAAGCTGTTTAAGCTAAAATCTGTGTTTGGTTATCCACCTTTCACGCTCAATTTGAACACCAAAAGAGCTTACCTTCCTAGGACTTTGGCCATTCAGCTGTGGGGTAACGCTAGCTGCTAGGCTAATGATCTATAGCTAATCTAGGGAACTACTAGGCAGATAGATCATGAATTAAAGCCATCGCTTGACCTCCTAGATGTCTGGACAGTCACATCACAGTATAACGAAAGTTTCATTGATTATTTTTAAAGAAATTTACAGGGTCAAACCCTTTGACATATTGTAAATTTATATGATTAATTATTTATAGAGCAAACAAAAAACATCAAAAGTCTCTGACTTATCAAAGAGGGCTCGTCGTTAACCATTTACCCCTACAACGATTGCTTTAACCTCATTTTCTATGCGGAAAATAAACAAAAGGCCAAGTAAACACTTACAGAGCTGAGGGTTTTGCTCTTTAAGAGAAAAACATTTTTTCTTCTAATCAGAAACTGGAATTTTTTCTCATTGTTACAAAAACAAATATAAAATTTTTCCTAGAAGTCTGTGGGGGTGGCGGGGCTGTTTAAAATTGTTCTTTAAGAATCCTTTAGGAGTGGACAATGGCAAATCAGTTTTCATTGGGTCAAGCCAAGGCAATTCCTAAGTGAAAAGTGTTTTCCTCACCTGCCCTATAAATCAAAAGGGAACTGACTGCACACATCTGTCCAGCGAAGGTTTGGGGATGTGAATTTATAAACAGATTGTTGATTTCTGGTTGCTAGGGGTTTTCAGTTGTTTTTCCTGCCTTGCATAACCCTCGGAAACATCATCATGATGCTCCCATTAAGGCCGCGAGTGTGTCTCTAACCATGTTACGTATACGACCAGTCGACCGGTTGACCAGTCGACCAGTTGACCTGTTAAGCGACAGAGGTGCTGGCAACACAGAAAACTAACAGTAACAGTGGCAGTGGCAGTGGCAACAGCAGTGGCAGTAACGTCATATCCAACTATTGTTTGACCTTTGGCTATAATTAAACACGGTCTACGGCTAACCGCAGTTGGCACAGTTTTGTAATTGAACGACGACAATGGCGACTGAGCCCAAGGTAGTTGATAACGTTGCAGAGTCATCCGCCAAGCTCCCTGCCCCTACAGGCAGCCAGGCAGGTAGGCAGCCAGGCAGACCATACTGGTCATGGAAAGCTGCACAATTACTTGCCTTGCTACGGCGATTGGGCTACGATCTGCTGATGCACTTGACTCGGGCTGCAGTTGCAACTGCGGCAACTTTTGATGGTTATTTGCCTACGTCACATATCTCTCACTCTGCCTCTCTCTTTCTCTCTCTCTCTCCTCCTCTCTCTCTCTCGTTGGCGGATCTAAGTCGTCTGAAAATGCTACCTTTTTGCATAGGAAAATGAAGCTGAGAAACGTTGACGATGACAACGACAAGGCACGCAAATACACTGAAGCAATAGACCATCGTACTCGGCTCAGGGGGGGATTAGGCTTGGGTTGGGATTTAAGATTGGGGCAGTCGGCTTTCTGGCGCTTTTTTTTTTTTTTTGTATTATTTTTGACATATTAGAGCGCCCCGAGTGGTGGGCATATAAGACGCTTTCGCTTTGCCAGCGAAAAAAACGTGACTAGGCCAGCGCCGAGCAACGCTGACGTCGTCGTCGTTCCCCTGTTGACGTAGGAGGCGTCCACAGTCGCAGCGCACTTTTTATGCTCATGACAGCAAATTGAAGTGCGCCAAGTTTCGACTACGGGCTATATTTCTATATATATGTATATACACACACACACACACATATATATATATATATATAGACGTGCATATTTATAAACATACCTACAAACCCATTTGCCACACACTAATGCATGTCCACATGTCACATGGTCGTGTGTACACGGAGAGAAAATCATCAACTCGACAACTTTCTTCAAT
Source organism: Collessia kirishimana (assembly GCA_035078785.1). Taxonomy (NCBI): domain Eukaryota; kingdom Metazoa; phylum Arthropoda; class Insecta; order Diptera; family Drosophilidae; genus Collessia; species Collessia kirishimana. Next base: position 14,247 of record JAWNPV010000344.1, read on the forward strand.
TATTTTAAAAATGTCCCTTCAGGGGGTGGAACAAATAAACTGGTTGGATTTTTTCCAACGAGACCAAGCTTGCCACACCAATAACATCAGTAGGAACCTTGGCATCTTCTTAACAAAGCTTATATACCCTTGCAGATGAATGGCTAAAACATTGAAGTTGTCTTTCATTCGGCAATTTTTCCTTTACTTTGCTAAGTATTCATCAACACTATGGAGCTGATTTTTAAGCTTCTAAGTAGACGAAATATATCCAGTTGTTTACTATAAATCAAGCCAAGATATTTGTCTGATTGAATGCTTAATAAAATATTTTCTTAAAAAATCTGAACACTGGTATTGGCCGCGTTTTATAAAGTATTTCATGCTTTGTCTATGGACTGTTCCTTCCGGTTCCCCACAGCTGAATTCTTCTTAACCTCGCCTAGATAAAGTAATGCCCGGTAGCTTTCCCTTGCTTGCAACATAATATCCACGCTGCGTTTGCTCTTCTCAAGTGTCATCTGCATGAAGTCGACCAATTTACAGCGTTGTGTAAATCTAACAAGAGGCTTTCAACACCTTGATCATTAAAGTGGCCCCGCAACGATACATACGACATGGCTACTTAGACGCAAAGCCCCTTGCACCAATGATTGACATTGCATAACGTATGACTGAAACGAGAGTACGAGAAAGATTGCAAAAACTCTTTTAGAAATGGATGAACGAGGGCTATATGGTCTAGCAAAACCATCCGAATAAAGCTTTGATTATCTTGTTAAACGTAGAAAAGCGTACATTGTCTTCTGTGCAGCTTCTACCTCAACATATTACTTGTCAGCTATGGAGTGTCTCATCGAGTCTCTCAGTGTATGAAATCCAAGTGCTTATAAGCAAACGTAGACAGTTAGCGGCTCAACATGCGGCACGTTTCAAACACACATTCACTCAGTTAGTCAGTGAGTCAGTCAGTCAGACAGTCATTTGCTCATTCAGTCAGTCATGATGCAGTTTGGCAGGCCGAGTCACGTGCAAGGCGGCCAACGACGACGACAGGACCAGCAGGAGCAGTCATATCTCATGCCTGGCTGCTTAGTACGCTGGCTAGCGGCGGGAGGATGAAAATGGAAATGGGCATGAGACTAGGACTAGGACTAGGACGATGGTGACGAAGTCAGCAGTCAAATGCAAGTGCAAAAATTATTCCGCCAGACTTGTGCGCGCGCAATCGACCAACCTGAAGGTACGCGGCCGGCCAGTGAGCAGAGTCGTGCTGCCTGGCCACCTGGCAATGAGAACTGGGAATTGGGGACAGTAGAGGTATTAACTGCTTAAGCCAGCATGAGTTGAGGGCATTTATGCTTGGCCCGTACTCTGCTATTCCCCCTTGTTATGTCGACAAAACGGTTAACACTCCGGTGGCACGCAGAGCTACTGCTAACTGCTTTGCTGAAAGCTTCATGCAACACTTTGCATCAATTATTCATGCAATTTTTGTTTAATTTTTTTTTTTTTGTTTTTAATACAAATAAGTGGAGCATTGTCTTCTCATTTGTCCAACTTTGATTAACCTTTTTGTCCTTAAGGTGGAAACTGAAGATTGTCCTTCAGGTAACCTCTGCTTGGGCGAACTAAACGCTGAATATCCAAAGCGAGCATTATAAAGCTATATTCTGTATCAAAAGTGGTAAGGATATGTCAACAAGGAGAGAGGACAGGTCACTACGAAGGCAACCTTCAAAATGATCAAGAGATCAGTCAACTGCACGTCCTTTACCTATCCAGGTGTCTGCCCATCTGACTGCCCATTAGTTCATCTATCTGCTCGTCCAGTTCCCTGTCCATCTATCTGTTTATCCATTTCCCTGTCCACCAGCCCATATATCTGTTGATCCTTTTACCTGTTTAACTGTCAGTTCTTCTAACTGTCCATCTGACTGTTCATCAGCCCCTCTATCTGCTCGTCCAGTTCCCTGTTTATCTGGGCTTCCACTGCCCTAGTCGTCTATCTGTTCATCCATTTCCTGTTCCACAGCTCGTCCATCTGTTGATCCTTTTACCTGTTGAACTGTCTGTCGATCTGACTGTCCATCAGCCCGTCTATCTGTTCGTCGGATTCCATCAGCTCTTCTATCTGACCGTCCATTTGCCGCTCCATCTGCTCGTTTATCTGCTCATCCATTTCCCTGTCCATTAGCTCGTCTATCTTTCCGTCTGCTTGCCCCTTCAATCCGTTCGCATAGATTTTAAAGACTATATAGCTTAAGGATGTAATATCAATGAACTGCGTTCCACTCTGTTAGCAAGCAAAGTACAGAGCGATTTAGGTCCTGTTAGCTAAAAGCACGTCCAGGATGCGTTGACTTCATCACTTTTTAGTTATTAATTCCTTGTGTCTCACGGATAGAGTTGCCAGGTCTTCTTCCAATCCCACAGCCGCTATGTTTCCTTGACGCAACTTGGAGAAAAAAGCTTGAAAGGAGTCCCAGGGATGATAAGATCTCATTGCCTTCACTCAACAACCTGTTGCCACTCTGACAAACTGTTTTCCTTAAACTCTGTTCAACGGTTCGAGGCTTTGAAAATCATTTGATTTTTCCTACGTTTTGACCAACTCAAGTCAGCGGATTCAAAGCTCAGAAAGATGAAGGAAGATGTCAGCGTGAAGCCATGTGGATTTCAAGGGGCGGGGAGGTGCAGGGAGTGTCCCTAATGATGTCGCAAATCAGTGAAATAATTGTTGTGTCTGTTGAGCTGATGATGATGCCTGGGTAGATCGGAGTCCTCTGCAGCTGAAATGCAGCCAGCAATTAGGGGGGCCGCCAATGGGCGGTTGGTTGGCAAATCAAAGGAGCAAAATTGTTTTTGTTTTCGATTTTCCTTTTCCATTGTTTTTTTCTCTCTTCATTTATATTTAACGTTTGACTAATGCGTATGGGTGAGTGTTAGTGCTAGTGGGCGTGGGTGGGTGTGTGTTAGTGTGTCGCCGGCAACGGAAATTTATTTTCACTTTTATTTTGTTGCCTGCCGCCTGCTGACTGCTGCCGCCTGCTGCCTTGTGCCTTGTGCCTGCACTTCAACAGTAACAACAACAAACAACAGTAAAAATTACATTCCGCTATCGTTTTGTTTTGCCATTTTCACACACTCACACACGCATACACTGGCACACACTGGCACACACTGCCACACACTGGCACACACTGGCATACGCGCAATGGCATCAACGTTGGTGCCGCTTGGTTGGCACTTTTGGCCGCTAAACGCCTACAGTTGCACTCTGCATACAGTAAAGCAGAAAGCATAACACACACACACACACACACACACACACACACACACACAGGCACACGGACACATCGACGCAGCCTGTCCGACGACAGAGGTTCGTGTTCGTTCGGTTCGTTCTCGGTTGTCGCTGTCGCCGACTATGAAAACAGCAGCAGCACTGACGGCCGCCAGCAGGATAAGTTGCTCAGATGCTTGCAAGATTCTGTCATAACGGCTTTGGCATTCGTGAGCAGCGGTGGCCTCGCGTGGCCAGTTTTGTCCATCAATTCCATCACACACATCCTAGCCAAGTCTGAAGCGTGAAAGTTCGTATTTTGTGTTTTTCATTCTTTTTTTTTAAGTTCTTGTTATTGTTAGTTGACTAAAGAAAACCATCAAATATTGAAAGCGTCTGAGAGTAAAATTCAATCCGCTCAGAAGCGCAAGCAGAAGAAAAACAAACCGCAACCGCCGCAAATAAAAATCAAAATCCGCCTCCCGCAACACTTTGCACCTGAAACCAATCGAAGAACAAGAAAAACAAGAAGAAACTGAAAGACACTCAACCTTAATACATCGGGGTAAGTTCAAAATTATTTATTTGTATCTCTTGGACAATTATAAACAATGTTGCAGGCATTTAAATTTATTCAGTTGTGTCTGGCAGTGGAAAATTCTTAATGATTTCCACGATTCAGTGAAAAGATCGCTGCCAACTCAACACCGAAAGAGTATTTACTTGATTCCTCCGTTTCAGTGTTGAATTTGATTAAATTTTAATGAAATTATCTTTCCCCCTCCTGAGTACATTAAACCTGAAATATTCTTTCATAAATTGTATTCATTTCGAAAGATTCTTTCATAGACCTCCTGAGGAATCTTTAAACAATTTAAGAATATTAAAGATGATGATACATCCACATTGTATCGGTATAGAAAACTCTAGTAAATAATTCAAAATATTCCTGTAATTTAATTTACATGAATAACAAAAAATACATTTTTATTTTTCAATAAATTAGATGGTTTTTTAAACAAGATACTAAATCCACATGAATCGAAAATTCTATATTAAGTATTATTTAATTAAAACATGCGATCTAATCACTGCACACTGGTATAAACAATAGAATATTTGGTTGTAAAACTCAAATTTAATAATTTAAAATTATATATTATATAAAATTAAAAAATTAAATTAAATAGATAAAATAAAAATTTATAAATATATAGAAGAATCCTGACATCTTTATAAATGTTGAATCGGTAGTTGGGCTTCTTGTGCTCCAATAAACTTAACTAGAGAAACAATTATAATTTAAAATATCAACTAAAAAGAAATAAATAAATAAATATAAATTCAGAGCTCAAAAGTATTAGCAACCCAAAAACTCTTTTACTTTTATGTTATTTTTTTAGTGTTTTAGAAATTTTTTAGTTCAATTTTAAGACTAATCGTAATCAAATGCAAAAGATAATTGGATAAATGTATATAAAAATTGAAAGATGGTGAGATAACTATATATATATATAGAGTTATACAGATAGATAAATTGATACATAGATAGAAGTAAAAACAGATAATAATAAATAGAAAAATAGATCGATAGACAGATAAAAAAATATATTAATAGATAGATAAATGGATAAATTGATAGATAGATAGATTGATAGATATTTATTCATCTATCTATCTAGCCATATATCTGACTATATTTATATATTTCAATTTGTCTATCTCTTCATATTTAGCTGTTTTTCTATTTATTATTTGTCTTTTGTTTTATCTATAAATCAATTTATCTTTTTGTCTATATCTATATCGGTATATATAAATGGATAGACAAATAACTAGACAAATAGATAACTAAATACTTAACCATGTAGATAGAAGCTTAATAGATGGACAGATAGATATAAAGACAAAAGGATAGATATTTAAATATGGATTTAGACAAATGGAATATATATAGATTGTAAAATATATAAATGGATAGACAAAAAAAGAAATAGTTATATAAACACGTACATAGATAAGTTCTAGATAGATACACATATAGATAATTAGATGGGCTAGGAGATATGTATATATTTATATATAGGGACAGACAAATGAAAGAAGTATAGATAGTTGGATAGATATAAAGATGGATAGACAATTAGATGGACAGATAGCTGAGTAGATATATAAACAGATAGATAACCATCTAGAAGATAGAAGAAATATGCATAAACAGATGAATAGATAAAGAGATATTAAAATCTAGAGATAGACAAATTTATAAATTGATAGATGAATTGTTAGGTAGATATAAAGATATAGAGATATTCGAACGAATAGATGCATTTGGATATATATATTGTAGATGGATAAATAAAATAATAATAATAAATATATAATAAAAATAAAATAAAAATAATATTAATAATAAATAATAATACAAATCAAAATTAAATATATATAAATAATATTTAGGTAGATGCGTATATTGATAGATATTTATTTATTTACAATAAAGAATCTAGTATTAAATACTAAATTTAATTAAATAAACGAGCTGTGATATATATCTATCTGTCTATATACTAAAAAGAATTTATTTTTTTATCTTTAAGCAATGTGTGTTAAAACTTAGAGACCAAAAAGAATTAACAAAGACGTTATGAGGCTGCTTCGTATTAGAGGTTTATCATACTAGCAGAATATAAATAAATTCAATACAAATAGTTGAACAGAAAATGGTAAAATAACAAGCCAAATAACTAGATAATTAATAGTTAATCAGATTTGGCTTTGAATGAACATTTGCTGAAAAATATTTACTCAGTTAGATCACATGAATGACTTATTGATGCCAAGATGCATAAATTCTAATGTCAAACTACAAATTTCCTATCTAAATATTGCAAATATTACAAGGAGAATTTACAATTTTCTAATATTTTATATAAAAGAAAATATTTGTGTAACCGATTTAATTTTTTGATTGACTTATTAAATTATTCGTTAGTTTACGGTATTTGTTTTATTTTTTTTAATTAATATTTGACTTTTAATTAGATTTTATTTAAAATGAACTCAGTCGATCTAAATATCTGGACAAAAGCAGCAGATAGGAGATTCAGATTCATTGTTTATTCATTGCAGGTCAACAGTCAAATAGAATTCCAAAGTGTAGTTTTTAGGGCGTTGAAATGATTTTATAAACAGATAACAAATTTTTTAAATGCAGGCTAATTTGTTGGCAATCAAAACCTTATGCTTGCTTGTGGGTCAACTTGACTGCCATTTAGTGAAAACATGGTCATACCTATTAGGAATTTAGATTGGAGATGTTTTTCAACGTCTTGATAATGATATTTTTAAATTTTGGTTATCAAGTTGGATCTTTAGATGTCAGATAGCTATATAATCATCGTTTGAATGATGAACATGTTTTTTAATACGCCAGATAACATTGAAATAATATGTTACGATCTTTTCTAGGTGCGCAGCATTATATTTTCTAAAATTAAAAAATCATAGGTTCCATTCGTATAAAAAAATTATTGAAAATGAAATGTAATGGGAAAATTTGTTTTCTTTTAATGGGGATATATTTTAAAAAGTCGCCGTTTTTGTTGTTTGTATAACATGAAAGCAGCTTTCGCTTCAAACTCAACATCAATATAATTGGAATAGAAAAACCAGAACAAATCAAGAACAAAAATTAATTTTAAAAGCTGAATAATTTTTTAAATTGTTCGATTTGTTTCGGTTGATGTCCAATATCTTTACAATAGGATTGAAAGCAAATAAAATATGCAAAAAATATTCACTTTATCATAGCGAAAATTTATTTGTTTTTTTATTTAAAATATAAAATGTAGTATTAAATTCTACACTTAATTAATTAACGAGTCCTTGCTGCAGCGACAATTTATTATTTATAAAGCCTATATATTTTACTTAGCTTTTATTTATTTTATATATATATATATATAAATATTTTATTTTTATAAATATTTTTACCTATTTGATAATTATTTTATGCCCTGTTTTACGGATAGCTAACATTTTTAATTTACTTTTATTACAAAAAAATTCTTTAAATAGATACTTGGATTAACTTTTTTTATTAATTTTTTAGTTTTATTTAAAATTTCTATTTCATAAATTTAATAAATACAAATTTTTACGAGTTTTTTAAAAAAGATCTCTTTGGCTTTTGCTTAGTTATTAAATATTTTTTTCAAATATTTTTGTATTAAACATTTGTTTTATTTTATTAGAAAATTATTTTATACATATTATATATTGCACCGATAGAGTGTTGGCTTTCCAATATTTTTTTTATTATTTTAAAGTTAATTTTTCTGTATTTTCTTTGTTTATTATATTTTAGTTTATTATAAATTTATTTTCTCTTATATTTTATATTGCAACCAATTTTTTTCTCATTATTTTGTAGTTATTTGTGTTGATTTGATTCAAATATTTTTTATTTTTTCTATTAATATTCCTTAATTTATGAATGAGTTTATTTAATGAGGAAATTTATGTTCCTAGAAGGCATAAACCTTCTCTGGCTAACATAATGGATGAATCCATGGAGAGATGAATGTATTAAGAGCTGCGGAATAGTGTATAATTGTTTTGACTACAAAGTGGGTGGTTGGGTTAGTTGGCTGTCTTGTAATTGTATTCTAAATGCTTTCCCAGAACTTGTTGATTCACGCTAATTAGCCGCCGCCCCTCCCCCCAATCGTTTCGTTTGAACTCTGATTATCAATATTTCAAGCTAAAAGAAACATTGAGATTAACAGGATTATCATTGTGAACGGCGCAGCTTGTGTAAATATGTTTCGGTCAGCAGGAACGCAACTGCATCAAGATTAGGTATAAATATATCGACGGTTTTTTTCTTAATCTCTTTTCATTTCCCACCAATGTGTACCGCCGGCCGTCCCTTCCCCTCCGTTTCTTGACCCACGTTGTGCATCTAATTATTTCCGGGCACCACTGAGGAGAGAGCCGCATATAAATATTTACAACCAGCCGTTGCCATTGCCATTGCCAATGCCAATGTCAGATTTAAACTTTTAATGTCCGTCTTGATACGTATGTGTTGGGTATCCACAGACACAGATACAGATACATAGATACAGATACATAGATACGGAAACATGGCGGCTATATTATATAAATTCATGGCAAAGGCTGAGCGTGTGGTAATATGACCATAAATACATAGGATTATGG
>JAWNPV010000345.1:0-22653 GCA_035078785.1 Collessia kirishimana
ATTGTCATCCCAAATGCATATGTACAAATATTCATATGAATATTTAATATTAATTGCAATAAAAAACATCATGCTATTAGCAGTTTATTTTAAAAATTTCTATTTACAAGTCCTGTCTGCTAATACAAGTTTGTAGTACGGCAAAACACCTTCAATTTGAATTGTTCACTGTGCCCGTACTATGATACTTTTAAAATCTCAAATAGAAGTGGCTGCACGACTTGCTATTGATTTTTAGACTTGATTAATTTTACAACACTTACATTTTTCGATAGAACCATTTCATGGTGAGAAATATATTTCAGAGTCTGCAAAACAAAATATTATATTAAATTATAAGATATAGTAAATTAATTATATGGTTCAGATATTATATAATCAGATTTTAATTTAATTTTACATAGATAAGAACAGTTTTTATTGCCACCTTTGCAAATGCTTAAGGCTAAGGATGTGTCAGTGTTAAAAAATGCCTTAATTGATCAAATTCTACTCAATAATTTAATAAAAATAATTTAATATAAATATAGAATATAATAATTATGTTAAAGGTCTTAAAATTGACAAAATATATGATTGTGGTTGCATTTTATTCAAAATCAACTGCCAAATGAGTGCGACGCCCCATCGATAGAAATAGATGTGTTGAGTTTCACTCTATGCGATCTGGTATTTTCTAGGGAATTGCCAACCAGATGTCGCTTTAGTTGGTGAGAAACAGATGACGCCACTTGGAATGCTACTTGGCTACAGTTGCCTGTATTTTGTGTTCCCATTTTTTGTTGCCATCCACTCTGTGGTTGGTATTTCAAGTGTCATTCAAGTGGCCAGTTGTGTGGGCGTCAACAGCAGTTAAAGTCCACAACAGCCATTGGCCCACCAAGCTGAGTGTCAGTTGCGCACAAGCCAAAGTGTCTGGCAACGCCCACTGGACGTTGACAGCGGCAGCGACTTTGCTCTCCCCATTTTGTTGGTGTGTCTGTGTGTCTATGTGTGTGTGTGTGTGTTGTGTCGTTTTTTATTTCGCTTTGCGCTGGCTGCTGCCTCCTTCCCACCTCCTTCTACAAATACAACCAACTACCAGCCAATGCACACACGCACACATAGACACACACACACACACATACGAGTCGTATAAGTGATGAGTCAATTAACCCAACATTCCTGGAGGCCACATTTTGCTTTAATTAAACAGACAAACAAATTGCAGGGCAACAACAACAACAGCAACAGCAACAACAACAAGCAGCAGCAGCAACTACTTTTGTCACAAATCAAATTCAAACGCCCCAAACACACCAACACAGACACGCATACAACCTTGAATATATAGTTTATGTATCTCCTGTGTGTCTGTGTGTGTGTGCGTTGGTGTGTGTAAAACTTTGCTCGCTCTTAATTAAACTTTAATTACTTGTAATTAATAAAGTTGATTGATTGCGTTGAGAGACAAAGGCGCTGCGGCCAGAGAGGTGGGGGCTGCTGCCTGTATCTGCCTGGGTGTGTGTGTGTGTGTGCGTGTGTGTGTTGGGTCCTTGGCCAGTTGTTGTTGTTGGCTTTTTTAGGCTGCAGTTGCTGGTTGCAGCTTTAAAACTGTCGTTACTGTTAGTGTTGGTGAATGGCGAATGGTGAGCGGTGAGCAGGGCAATTTGCATTGCCTACTTTAAGGGGCAGCCATGCTGGCAACTCAAAGGGATTTAAATGGTTTTTGCTGCTGTTGCTGCTGCTGTTTCTGCTGTTGATTAAACAATTATTTTGCTGAATATTTAATTGTACAGAAAACGGTAATTTTTTCTTTCCACCCCCCCCTTATCTATTTCCCATTTGATTGGCAATTTAAAGAGGCCGCATTGCCGCCTTGTGTGTGACCCGTCCAATTGGCATTGGTAGATGGAATCTCAGTTTGAATCGCTGCATCCGTGGAGTCTGCAGTCGTCGACAATCGACAATCGACGTTTCCAGCTCATCGCTTTCAATTTGTATCAAATTGGCCGCATTGAAAAGACTTTGGCAAGCGGCAACGTTCAGCTCATTCAAAAGGGGCCCGAGCGGTGCCCAGGGATCCTCGCTGCTCTCGATCCTCTGACAAAAGGTGCGCACTTCCTTGATGATTGCCCTGCTGTCTGATGTCTGCTGTCTGCCGTCTGCCGTTGAGTCTTTGAGGAGATTTTGCCCGTCCTACGCTAAATTGCACTTTGGGCAACCGAGTGTCGGAGCAGCCGAGCTGCGGCAAATCAGCAATCAGAAGTCGATCAACTGTGCGTGGCAGTATCAATGCATCGCTACATTAGGGGTATCCAGGCAGCGCCTTTCACGGCTCTCGATCTCTCTGTCTCGCTGTCTCTTCCTCTCTCCTCTGTGTATCCTTTGAGTGGCAGCTCCTAAAGGCCTAAAAGGCTGACACTTGCAGGAGAAACTTGTAGAAGCTGCTCTACACCATATAGCTGCCTTCCACGTAAAGAATTTACGGGGGGAATTTAGACAGAATCGATCAAGCAAAGTCTCTGGGACTCTGCTATGCTGCTCTACACCATATAGCTGTCTGTAAATGGAGAAATTAAATATTTTAGAAGGAGAAACTTTGCTGCGTTGCTCTACACCGTATAGCTGCCTCTTAGATAAAGAATTGAACGATTCTTGGAGGCAGTTTGGACAACAATCGACCAACGGAAGTGCCTGGAACTCTTCCATGCTGCTCTACACCATATAGCTGCCCTAAAAGGCAGAATAAAGCTGAAATCTGCTTAGGAGCTCTGTGGCATTGCTCTACACCATATAGCTGCCTTTAAGGTGAAGAAATTCATGTTGCTTGGGGAAGAATCCAGACGAAATCGACCAACGGAAGTGCCTGGAAGTCTCTCATGCTGCTCTACACCATATAGCTGCCTTCAAGGTGATGAATTCTGGGTTTCTTGCAAGGTGAGAAGAAAGCTGACGCATTGCTCTACATCATATAGCTGCCACAGTTGTCAGAATGTAATGCGGAGCTATGAAAACATTTTCCAACCAGTTTTGTCACAACAACAATGAAAACCATTGACAACTGGTAGGTTGATTACCTTTGCTCCTTTGCTCCTTTGCTCTCCTCATATTCCTTCCTCCATTTTTTCCTCCCCCCCCTCTCCTCTCCTCTACTCCCTGCTCGTTAACATTTCTACCTTTTTGCTGTGTTTTGATTTGCGTCGGTCTGTCAGCAAATTTATTTGCTGTTTTGTTGTTTTCTGGTTGCCAATTGTTTTCAAACACATTCAAGTGGAAATCCTTTTCAGTCTTCGGCTGTCCCGCTGTCCCACTGTCTGTCCGTCTGTCTGTCTGGTTGCTGGGACAGCGGAGTCCTTTGGCAATCTGCTTTGCATTCAGTTTGTTGCGTTTGCCGAAGTTTTCCGTTTATAGTTTTCCATTGTGTCCCGACTGAGATGTGTCGGCCCTTTGTCCTTTGGGCTGCCAACGCCATTTGCATTTGCATTTCCATTTACCCCTCTATGTGTGTGTGTGTGTGTGTGTGTGTGGCAGCCCATAGGCTGAGGCCTGCATTGTCAGCGGCGTCCGTTTGAGTCGCCTGTCTTCGGCCATTTTGGCCAGTTCGATGCACATTGAGGTTTCTGCCTCCTCCTCCTCCTTCTTCTCCTCAACACCTATCCTGGTCCTGCCGATAGGACCTAAACTGACCCTTGATAATTACCAGACCCGGCATTGTGGCAAAATTCATTTGACAAAGTGTTTGAAATCCTTTTGTCCTCGTGTCGCCTCCTGCATCCTGCGCAACCTGCGAGCTTCGTTAATGGATTTTTCTTTTCCCTGGAAATTTTTCACTCTGTTTCTCTCGCTTTCTCTCTGCTTCTCACTTAATTAAAACACAAATTTCCCTTGAAGTCTCCTCGGGTTTTTTAGCTAAATAAATTGAATTTTTTTTTGCTTCCAGTTTCCATTTGATTTCCAAGGAAAAATCGAAAGTTGAAGCTGCCGCCTGCCACCTGCCGCCTGCCACCTGCCACCTACAATTGCTGTTGAATTTCCCTTGATCAGCTGACTTTCAAGTTTTCCTCTTCACTTTTCCTCATTTGATGGCTGCAAGAAAAACCTTTTGGCTCCTCAGTTGGCTTCCCCTGACGTGTTGCTTCCCCCTTTCGGCACGCAGTCAGGCTAATGAATCTTTGATTTTCCCCCCCTCCACTCTCTCTCCAGCAGCTGCTGCTGCTGTGTTTTTTGCACGTCCTGCACGTTCCGTTCGGTTCGACGTTGATTTCGTTTTTTTTTTTATTTTATTTTATTTTATCGTTGCTGCTGCCGCCCGCGACGAATCGAAACGAATGACATCCAACCTCCTCTATATTTCGTTATCCCCTCTCCTTCCCTCCCCCCCTCTGTTCCCCTCCTCAGACACTTCCTCTCTCTCTGTCCGGTGACTTCTTCCTCTGGCCTTTGTTGTTGCTTCGTTTTTGTTTTTTTCTTTTTCTCTCTGTTTTTTATGGTCGAGCGCAGTAATAATTGTTTCCCTGTTGTTGTTGTTGCTGTTGCTGTTGTTGCTGTTGCCGAAGGACAGGCGATGTCGACAGTCAGTCTGGCAGAGCGGCCACCGCGGCCATCAGAGACCATCAGAGACCATCAGTTGGGATTAGTTGTTCATAGTTTTGACCTTTATGCATCTGCCCAGAGGTTGTCGCGTAGGGAATCCATTTGGGTTGGGTGGGGAGGGGGGAAAGAGGAAACCGTGCTCGTTATGGAGTCACGCTTATTGCCCGACTCCTTGGCCTTAGTCCACAGTCACACGCACACGCACACGCACACGCAGGCAAACAGAGAAGAAAAAATATAAATTAAGATCCCTGAAGCAGGAGCAGGAGGTGGAGAAGGAGGTGGAGTAGAGGAAAAAAACGCTGACAAAGGCCACTAATTCAAAGGCAATAAAACGGATATTAAACACACATCGACAGAGGACAGAACAGACAGAGCAGACAGAAAACTTGCTACCGAGCGTTGCAATGCGATGTGCGTTGCGCTCTGTGGACACCCCATGAAGTCACTCGACTCACGACGGTAGTCGAAGGCAGTCATATTGGTAGGGTGGGGGGAGAGAGGGGGAGTTGACTACTCTACTGCATTAATGAATTGAAAAATGAAATGAAATCGAAACGATTTCAACTCAAAGAGACAGAGAAACAGAGAGAGAGACAGAGGGAGGCAGAGCTGTGGGGGCGAGAGATTTTCCAGCTGTTAGTTGGTTGCTTTAGTTTTCCTAACAGATTTTTAATACCCTGAGATTTTCTGCACAGTTCGGTACAGTTTTCCTGGCCAAAGGGCAAAAGCAGTTCTAAGTCAAGCAGTTGACTGAGTGAGCCCAACACTGAGCGAGGCAGTCGGAGGACTTTAAATGAAGCCAAATGGATTAAATCAAGGGGGAAATGAGAGAAAATAATTTGTCACAAGAGCTGTAAGCAGTCTAGGCTACCCCTATAGGGTATCCCCCCCTGGACCCTGTGGATCGACGCTGTGAATCATTTTTCTAATTTTCCACTTTGCCACGGCGGCGACCAGAGCTGCCGCTCTCTATGTGGCAATAATTTATGATCCGCTGTCACTGCGAGGCCAACAATTGTCCCTTTGTGGCGGCTGCAACTGGTCTTCAGCTCGGGCGGATCCTCAATGAACTCGGTTGGCCGTGTCAAAAGGTCATTGAGGCTACGGCGGTCAGCGGGCAATCAGGTGCAGCCACCGTTGCAGCCACCGTTGTTGCTGCTGCTGCATCATAAATTAAACGTTAAACATTGCCCAACCAATTATCAGTCTTCAGGGCTTAACAATGGCCCAACGGAGGACAAAGACAAGGACACTGGCAACCTGCAACATGCAATCCGGCAACCTGCAATCGGGCAAACAGGAAGCTGTGCTCAGTGGCCGCAGCTCACATCCGCAGGACTCGAGCAGCCACAGACACAGAGACACAAAAAACTGCGGTCAACTGTAGTCCTGTGGGCACAGGCGGAAGTCCCTTCCACCGGATATTGGTTGTTGGTTATCGTTGGGTGGTGCCTCCCAGATGGGATACACAGAGCAGCAGCTTTGCTAGGGAAAATCAAAGTGAACGACCACACGAGTGAGGGGAAAACATTCCACCCCCCTCCCCGCCCATCAGGTTGGACGATTTTCCCAGGCATTGTAAGTCGCTGCCGCCTGCTGCCCCCGTTTGAACTCAAAATCATTAAAACAAATCAACTGAAATCATTTGAACAAGGAAAACCCTGGACTCCAAGGGGGGTTGGGAGAGAAACCAGAAGTAAATCAATCAAAACTGCATCAAGACAAGTTGGAATCAATACGAGTTAGTGATGTCAGGCCACTTAGCCCAGGGCCGGGGGCGGGGCAGGGGACAATGCGACCCCAAACAAGATGCCTAAGGGGTCGTCCGACCACCCTGGGTGAAGGTAAGTCAAGCTGGGCGGAAGGGGCGGAGGCAGTAGTCAGGGGGAGCTACTGCTACTACCACTGGGAAGGCTCCACAGCTCCACAGCTCCACGACTCCACAGTGGCTCAATGGTGATGGGAGTTTTGCTTTCGGTTTTCTTTTCTTCTGGGGATTTTTTTTCGGATTTTTTTTTTTTTGGATTTTTTTTCTTCTGTGGTACCAACCAGTCTGCAGTTTTTGTCTGCAGCGGCGGGGGCCAGGGGGGGGTCAAGGTGGCCCTGCTGTGCCGGCTTATTAATGACGCACAATTTTTGTATCATTTACGGGTCACAATAAGCGGCGGGAAGGGGGGGTGTGGGGGAAGCAGAGGCCGCCCTCCGTCTTTTGAAAGTTTTTTTTCTTCTTCTTCTTGTTGCTGCTGCTGCTGTTGTTGTTGTTGTTGGCGTTGCACAGAAGCGCATTCTTGAAGCTTTAAATGCCCCCCCAAAACGGGGCGAACGGAGTTTCGATAATTTATTATGCGAGAAATCGTATTCAGGTGACTTATTTGCCTTTGAATGAACTCAGCTAACCCGCTCCCCTCCCCCCTCTCCACCCTCCCTCTCACCAACTGCCTGTGAGAGGGGAGGGGGAAGAAAAGAATCCAAGCGGAATCAGAACAAGAAGCTGAAGCTAAAGAGAGAGAGAGTTGGAGGCTCAGTTCAGAAGTCGATTGGCTGCTGACCAGTTGCACCACCAACTCACCGACCGACCGACCGACCGATGGACCGAGGTGACTCACAGCCATCCATGTCAACAGGGCAACAGCAGCCACTAAGCACAGTGGCCACCATTCACCTAGAAGTAATTGTAGAAAAATTTATTTTCCCTTTAAAAAAGGAGAAAAATTCAATTGAAAATTAGGGAAAAATTATTTTTATTTAATTTGCATTTTTTTTAATTCCCCAGAGACTAGAGAAATCAATTTCCCTTGAGCTAAGCTGATAGGAAAAGCTCTAAAGCAGTCTGAAGCAGTGTCAACCACTGTGCACTGCTTGGTTGGCTGTCGTTGAAGCCTGGTGGAGTCGAGTAAAGTCCAACGGAAGATCAAAACACAAAACACACCTAGAAGTGATCTGCTCTACAGCAACCAGGACAATTTGTTCTTCTTACACTAACTGCTAAGCAGGCTACATGGCCTAGACGGCTAAAGATGCCAAGCAGATGAAATTTCCCACTGGAAACTGCTTTATCTGAACATGAAACGACATGATTTCGTTAATTTCTAAGCTGGGAAAACACTTTTCCATGTATAAAAATGTTTTTTTCAGACCTCTGCGATGTTGGAATTCCCAAGTGATGATGACTGAGCTTCCTACGAAGCTCTGAGGCTGATGGAAGGGTATCTGGGGTCTTCCTTGGGGCTTTTTCAACTGCTTTCAGGCGGTTGTTTTTGTTGCATTTGCCTGCTTTAATTTATTTTCATTTTCGAGGGCAGCCCGAGTCCAATGGATCCAATGGGGGAGCCGCGTGTGCGATGCGCGATGTGAGATGTGAGATTTTTATGCTCATTTTTGTCGAAGACATTTAATGATCGCATATATAATTTGAGAATGCGTATCTGCGACTCTGACTGCTCCGCTGTCCCTCTGTCCCTCTGTGTGTCTCTGTGTGGGTCTCTGCTGGGGCCCGCGTAGCGAGGAGCAGGGTAAGCGGGGCTGCGACACAGAGACTGAGAGGCAGTCGCTCATAATTTTATGGCGAAACGCAGGGCAAAAACATACACGAGGAGAATTTATGCGAATTCCCCGAGCTGACAATTTGCATACCAAAAGGTGAGCGCAACCAGGACGAGGATGGTTGGATGGTTCGACCGTTCGACTGGTGCCTGGTGGCTGCGGTTCCACTAAAAAGGCAGCCGCCTGCCGCCTGCGCTGTTGGAGCTCTTTTAACAAATTTGTTTCAGACAACACTACACTCCCCAACTACCACTCCCCACGTCCCTCCCCCCTGTCATTCCTTGCACAGCTTCCTCCTAATTATGGGCGCGTGTGCAGGGTCTCTCCAGTGTGTCTCCGTGTGTCTCTGTCTGTATTGGTTTCGGTTTTCGGGTTCGATCTGTTTCGTTACGCTTCTGGTGTTTTTTTTTCTTTTTCTCTCTTTTCTTTCGGGTTATGTCAGGCCCAGCAGCTCAAAGGCAAAATGCCGCCCAGCGCTCGGCTGCCTCTGGCTACTAAGCCGGGTCAATCAGCCAACAAAACAACGCAACAGCAACAGCAACGGCAACAGCATCAGGTTAAGGTTGCCAGCTACCTTTGTCTCTTTCCCACTGCTCCTGTCCTGGGTGCGGCCTCAGCTCCATCTCCATCCCCTGTGCCCTGTGCCCTGTCCAGACCCTGAAATTCCATTTCGAACACAAATCACTGCACTGTGTGCCAAGCAGTAGCTGATTCCTGAGTGCCACCGCCTCCTCCTTCGCCTCCATCTAGCCACACCAGATGGGTCAACCGATAAACAAATCATCAATTGAATCCCCGCCGACCAGTAAGTGGCCCCAACCACGCTTGGCACTTGGTAATTGTAGAGCTGCAATCAACCATTAACTATACGGTGAGGCCACTCCCAGGGGGCAGCCTCACTGCTTGCCATGGTGGCAAGAGGCAAGAGTCCAAGGGGGCAACGATCAAGCAGGTCAAAATGCACCAACCAACCCACCAACCATCCTTTTACCTAGAGAGGATCAACAGCCTTGATGAGTTCAACAGCAACAAGCAGTTGCCTGATCAGGACACTGCTTTGCCTTAGTTTAGCTTTGAACTGCTTGACCACTGTGTGTGTGTGGCAAAAGGTCCCTGGAAATTTCCCTCCCCCTCAGTTTCATTTAATAAAAAATTAGAAAAATCAGATGCCGCCGCTAAGCTTTTCACCTGCCAGCTGTGTGTTTTTCTCATAACTTTTCCTCCTCAATGGTGGGCGGTGGACCGTGGAAATTGTTTTCTGAGAGAAAAATCTTGTTGCTGACAACGAGGTGATCGCAAATGGACGGTTAGACAGACGGTTGGGTAGGCGGCAGAGTCGAATCAAATCAAATCAAATCAAATCGCATCGCATCGAGGGAAAAATCAAATGAAAGGAAATTTTGATTGCTTGAAAGGGGTTGACTCTGCCCCTTATCAAGGCATAAAGTACAACGGTACAACGGTTTTCTCTTGCTGTTAGGAACCTTTTCTGATTGACACTCAACGACAGCAGCGGACAGCGGAGGGCAGGCAAAATAACATTTCCATCATCGTCATCATCGTTGCTGCTGCCTACGCAATCCGTCTACACTGAGAACGACTGGCTGGTTGCCTGGAAAAAATCCTCGTTGCAAACAGCTGTTCAGACCGCGCTCTACCTGTCCCAGTCTGGCTAAAAGGTCCTGGGTTTCTCCAGTGATTTACCCAAAAGGGATTAAGTTGCTCAGGTTAAGCTGGTGATTTAAAGGATTTAGTTAGTCGCTCCTGATCCTCATACTGATGATAATGATGATGATGATGCTAGTGGTGGTGATGGTGGTCAGTAGACTCAAGGTCAGAAGGTTTGTTTGTTGCTATGCGATCTGCGGTGGCCGGTCGATTTGTCGCGCAGTGTAATAAACAGCTATGAGAGACGACTGAGGGCAATCGTTGTTGCTGTTGCTGTTGCTGCTGTTGCTGTTGCTGTCGCTCGAGTTTTGAGTTCTTAAATTGATTTTCTCTTCACTTCCCTTCACTTCCCTCGGTTGCCTGCTGTCTGCTGCCCTTTGTTTTGTTGTTTAACCTTTCAATTTCAATTTTCATACGTCTTGAGCACCGACTGCGGTGCCTTCGTTGCCTCCGTTGCCTCAGTTGCCTCTGTAGCCGCCAACGCCGTCGTTTGCCCTTCCCAGGGCTCTTTGACTACCTTTTTGCCTTTCCCACAGGCACACACAGGTCTCTCTGTCTCTGTGTCTCTGTGTGTGTGTGTGTGGGTGAGGGTCATGGGTCCATGGGTGAGGGTATAAGATTGGCCTACTTTGCCCTGCCCTGCCCTGCACTGCACTGCACTGCACTGCACTGACATGTCTACTGCTGCTTGTCTTCATTCCTACAATATTTGATCATTGGCCGGGATAATCCTTCCTTTTAAACTGCTTCCATTGCCACTGCCACTGCCACTGCCACTGCCACTGCAACTGCCACTTCTGATTGTTGCTGGGTTGCTGGTTTGTTGGTTTGAGGCTTCCAAGCTGCTTTCAAAACTACTTGAATGCGATTCCTGGATTTCTGTCCAAACAATTGCTTAGCCATTCAGCTCTGCTCTGTCTGCTCTGTCTGTTTAGTTTTCCATTTCCCCCCTCTACCTTAGACCGCTTACCAGGCAGCTAGACAAACTGTTGCTCGCTTTTAGGCGTCGCGTTTCCACTGATCGCGACACTTTGTGATTCGATTTTTTTAAATTATGACGGGGGGGTTCAAAGGGGAAGGGGAAAAGAAATAAAAGTTACCAACTGGGCGCTACCTGAAATGTGAAACCGAAAATATTTTTTCCCACTTTTTTGATGACTTTTAGCGGCCACCGGAAATACCGGACAATGGAGACCCAAAGCCAAGAGACAAACCCAGTCAGCCACTGGGCCATAAACTAGCCCATAGATATCGCTCTGTGTGTGTCTCTGTGTGTGTGTGTGTGTTGCCATTGAAATTCGTTGATTTTATTTACAGTTGCACGCGCCCCAACACTCCACTCCACTCTACTCCACTACAATCCACTGCGGCGTATGCGCAATGCGGCCAGGCGACGATGCCTGCGGCCCACAGTGGAGACCCCCGAAAGGCTCCTTTGTTTGCTGTTGCTGGCTGCTGGCTGCTGTTCATGGAGCTCATAAATCGATAAACGGTTAATGGCTGCCCCGCTACCTCTCACCTCCCACCTCTCGCCTCTCTCTCACTGAGACTTTTCCCTGCATTTACATATGAGAAAAACTTTTCATTTAACTTTCAACAGCTTGTGCAGCTCGTCGTTGACCAGCCATCCAGCCAGCTAGCCAGCCAGCCAGCTTGTCTGCCGCCTTCACCATTGGCATCTCTAAGGCCTGTTGCCACACAGTGGCTGTCTGCTGTCTTCCCCCCTTCCCCCACCCCCTGCGTTTTGCCTTCCACACCTCAGTCTTTGCACTGCATTCATAATTTAATCACCCGCCATAAGAATTGTCCATAAAACGCGCCCAAAACATCCACAAAAAAAACGCAGAGAAAAATCAAAGAGAGAGAAAAGAAAAGAAAAAAACAGGGGGAAACGAAACGCATCAAGCAGGTTCCACCAGACACATCCACAGACAATAAAACGAACCTCCAGCCACCAGGCAGCCAAGCAGCCAGCCAGGCAGCAGCCTCCAGCTCAAGACAACAGACAGAGACCATCGGCAACTGCTTGCTGTTGGTGACTCCTCCTCATGGGCACGAATCGGTAGCCTAATCCCCTGTTGTACGACTAATAACATTGTTACGATTAATGCTTTTCTCTTCTCCTCCTCCTCCTCCTCCTCCTCCTCTCCTCTCTCTTCACCTTCTCTCCCTGCTATTGGCTTTTATTTATTTATACTCCCCGCAGTTGCTCGTCTGTAGCTACTTCAGAGTTGGAGACAGAGACTCAGAGCTGGAGGCCGAGACTTTGGGTTACTTCGGTCTCAATCAGGGCTGCCAGGGCTTTTCTCCTAAGAATTCGATGGCTGATGACACAGGGCTGCACTTACAGAGCCCCCCCTGGCTACTGGGGGCCCTTAAATTCCCACTCAGGTGAAAGGAGAGGAGAGCAACTCTGCTTGCCAGCTTACTAAGCTGCTGTGGCCATAGTTTCTTAGATGGAGGACTGACGTCTGGGGATCCCCGCATCTGGGGAAACCCCCTCTGCCTCAGGTGAACCGTCCCTGTGGTGGCTGCCTGGTGATTTCAAGTTTTTTTCAAAGAGGTGACTTCGCCTTGGTCTTCTCGACTTTGTCTCGTTCTCCTCTCTCTCTCTCTCTCAGCTTCCACTCTTTGTTGCTGTTTCTCGCTTTATGTTTTCTGTGTTTTTTTCCGTTTTTTTTTTTCCGTTTTTTTTTCAGTTTTTTTCCTTCTTTATCTTGGAAAGAATTCGTTTGATATTAGCGCTGCCTCAGCTTCTACTGCTGCTGCTGCTGTTGCTGCTGCTGCTGTTGTTGCTGCTTCATATATCAAAAATTATTATGACGATTTTATGCGTTCGAAATGTCGTCTCATTATTAAACAAAAAGGCCCCCGCTCCCTGCTCCCCGCTCCCTGCCAACGAGAAGAAATACAAAAAGCTACAAACAGCAGCAGCAGCAGCAACTCAAACGTTTTGTAGCCCCTCAAAAGCTGCTGTTTGTTGGGAGAGTTTTTTTGGGGAAAATACACAACAAAAAAGAAAGAAAAAATCTTTAAAAAAACTAAAAAAAAAAAAAACGGACAACAGCAGCAGCAAAAAGCCAGACGAAGAAATTAATTTTGATCATTGAATTCAAATATGCAGATGCCCAGAGCTCTGAGACAAGCGAGCCAATTTGTAGGCCTTTTGGCAAACAAGAAGAAGAAGAAACAAAGAAAAGAAACCAGAGAGAAATAAATAAACAAATAAACAAATGAGAAAACACCTGGCAGCTGCCCCTTTGGCCTATGGCAATGACACTGATAGCCGATAGCCGATAGCTGATAGCTGATGCCATTCGATCTGGCAACTCTGTTGATCTGATTTCTGTAATCAGCAACGATCCTACCAAATGAAAGAGGATCATCCCTCTCCGTCTATTCAAATCATGAGCTCAATGTGGCGCTTAGGTGGCTCTCTAAATCCGCCTGATTGTGGCGAGAAGCCTCGTCAGATCCGAAGAGCATTAGGCTGAGCCCAGGATCGTCTAGGAGGCCTGTTGGCCTGTTGGGCTGTTGGCTACTGAGCAGGATAAGCGGATCAGGGCCAGCGACAATGACTCGCATTATCAATAAAAAAAACTGGAAAGGAGAGGAGAGGAGAGTGGAGAGAGAGGAGAGACAAATTAATCACATTGCAGGAATCTCAAGGATCGCAGCTCAGTAAGATTATCTGGGACTCTGCAATTGATGCCTGGTGGCGTAAAAAAGGTGACTCGAGGTGAGGATCTGCTTGACAGCTTAGGGTAATTAGAGCGGCATAAGCTTCAGGTGCCTGGCGGCAGGCTAGAGCAGTTGCCTGCTAGGTGCTTCCCGGTAAAGTCAATTAGCGCAACAAGGACACTCAATGGTGGTGGTGGTGGCTGAGGGTGGGCAAAAGGCCGCAGCGGTCGCCTCTGGATCGGAGCGTGCGACCGACCGCCTAGGGTGAATCGAATCAGCTACAAAGGCTAAATGGCCAAGCAAATTAGTGTTGAATGCAAGTGATGTAAGCTGGAAGGCCATAGCCAGCTGTGGCCCGTGCAATAAATCACTTTTCTGAAGCAGGATTTCTCCTTCGAGGACTCTTAAGTCGTTTGAGTGTCCTTAGAGGCGCCGCCATCAATCGGGGCAACTAATTTAAAATTCCAAATTAATTTTCTCAGCTTTTTTTCCCGTTGAAAACACAAAGTTTTTCGCCTAATGGAAGCAGCGCTCGATGCTGGGCGAAAAACTTAAAAATGTAAAGAAACCAGCAGGGGGTGTGTGTGTGTGTGTGTGTGAGGAAGCTTTAAACCGGAAAAGTGGAAATTGGCTGGCAAGCGAAGCAAGAAACTGGCAGCTAGAAAAGTCGAGCCGGCAGCTCAGCCTCAATGCTTGAGGCTTGAGGATTGCAGCCGGAGCAACGGAGCAGTCATAGGTTGCCCAACCAACCAACCAACCAACCAACCAACCATCCATCGAAGGAGCCTGGGACTCTGCCTGCCCTAAATACCCTTTGCCAACCTAATTGGTTAGCCAAAATGAGTTTTCCCAAAGGGTTTGACGTAGCGGCAACTGCCCGGTGCTGTTGTTCCCCTAGGAAAGGGTATTGGACAGTCGGTAAGTGGGTAGATGAGCAGCCGTTTTGCCACTTTTTACGCTGAGATGCATTCAATTAAAATTCCTGTGTGTGTGTTAAACCCTCGTCGACAAGGATGCTGCCGATATCCTTTCACAGGCAACGAAGGAGGCTACTGTGCGGCGGCTGCTGCTGTTGTTGTTGCTGCTGCCTCGAGGACAAACCCATGTGCAAATGGCCAAAGGCTGAGGGCGTTTCAGATCTCAAAGATTTCAATCTCGGCAGCCGACACAACGCGACACAACAATAAAGTGAACAGCGAGACCCTTGAGGCGAGGATCGAACAAGGATTGCTTTATGGCTCTACCCAGTGCTACTGTCTGTGTGTGCCAGTGTGTGTGTGTGTGTCATCCGATATGCAATTATTTGGCAATTAGCATTGAAACGCATTGAGCTCGGTGCCCAGGTCGGTCGCCTCCGTTCGCTGCTGCTCACTTCAAACTGCCAAATCAATCAACTCCGATGCTCCGATGCAGTCAGCCCAGCCCAACCTGGCTCAGCTCTGTTCAGCTCTGTGTGGGCAGCCGAACAATAAAAACTGAAACTGAAGGAAAAACTGAAAGAAAATTGTTTACAACTTGTTGATGGCTGCCTTGGAGGCATCGGAGGGCAAACGGAGGCATCGGAGGCCCAGAAGGTGGCAGGAAGCAAGCAGTTGGCTGGGGTTGCTTTTTGCCACAAATGCCTGTCAGCAGGCGATGAAAAAGAGAGCAACCATGGCCGACAGGGGGGAAAATGATTTCCCATTAGATGGGTAAAGTTTTCTAATTTCTTTTCATTGTTTTTGATCACACAAAAGAGAAGGGAGAGGTGCAGAGAGAGGAGGAGGCAAGTAATTAACATAAATTCAACTTGATCGGTCCGTCCGTCTGTCCGACTGTCCGTCTGTGGACTTTTCATTAATAAAACTGAACTGGAATTATGAAAAACAAATAAATCAGAGTAAAAAGCAGAGCAGCGGACAGCGGGCAGCGGGCAGCTCAGCAGCCAGTTGATCGACAGCCAGTCAAGTTTCTTTCTCTCCGCCTCGCTGTGCCTGGTGGCTGGTGGCTCCGCACAGTTGTCTGTTGTGTTGGCCGTTCATCATATACCCTTCAGTCCATTTAACACGTTTCTGACACTAATCCTGCCTTGATGAAACTAATTTTTTTTCCATGTCTCCTCCATGGAGCGAGCAGCGATCAGCAAGCAGCGAGGCCTCCACAGTCCACTGAGTTGATTTATTTCCCCAACCAGCGAGCCGCTGCTGAGCCACGCTTAGACAAAGTATACGGCTCACACACACACACACAGACTCATAAAATATATCCATCTATATTAACCAGACTTGAACGAACGAGGGTTGCCCAGAAACTTTGACTTTTGACCAGCAATTAGCTGGTTACACAGGCTGCTTATGGTCTGCAAGGTTGCAAGATCAGTGGAAAAACTAATGAAAAACCCATGAAAATCCAGGAGACAACAAAGGGGAAGCTGTGATAAGCAGAGCTAAGAGCAGATCAAGCGCTGCTAGCAATGCCAAGCAGTGCAAGTCAAAGCGACAAAGCAGTGCGGCTCGGCTGATTGTAGATCTATGGATGGATCAACCCTCGTTTTAAATACCTTTAACAGACTCTCTTGGCTCTTGGCTTGACTGACAGTCACAACGGTCGTCTCCCTACCTCCCCCTCTAGACCCCCACCCCCCCTCCTGTCTGTGCCTTTGCCACTCGCTCCTTTCTCAGGCTTCTGCTTGAACTCACACGCTGAGTCGAAGGCAAGGCGAGGACCGGCATTGGCATTGGCATCACCATCACCATCGCCATCGCCATCGCCATCGCCATCAGCTTCACCAACTGGACGGCCTTTCAGGGTTTTGCGCGATGCGCGTTACCCGGTTGCCTCGCCGTCACCGTCACCGTCACCGTCTCCGTCACCGTCTTCGTCTCTGTCGCCTCGCTTTCGAAGATGACTTGCTGTGATACGTATGACTATATCTGTGCCATGATCTGACCACAAATTAGTTTGGTTTGCTGCCGCTTGGAGCTGCCTGGAGTTGCTGCTGCTGCTGCTGCTGCCACCGCTACGCCCGGCTGCTCTCGCGCGGCTGTCAATCAATGGAGGCACAAGACGAAGGCAACCTGGCTGGTTGGCCACTTGCGACAGTGCAATGTCATGCTTCGTTTCCTGACTTGTCAATTTGTTCGAATGCCAATCCCCCTTCACCCTTCACCCTTCCATTCCCCCTGCCTGTTGAAACTGTTGATCAACGTCGCTGGCTTTCCAATGTCTTTCGCTGGCCGTTCGAAGCCAACAAACCTGCGTTTTCTCTCTCTTTCTCGCTTTCTTTTATTCTTTCTTTCATTTTTTGGGGAAAAATCCATCAAATTACCGTTTAATGCTCAGCAACAGGTGTCTGTGGTGGCGGGGGGAAGCCCCCCGTAACCTGGGGTGAAAGTGCAGAGCTGATCACTTCTCTCACGTTGGGAAATGTGTGGGGTTTTCCTCAATGAAACCTTTCCATTGAGTCTGGAGACTTTTCCCTGCCCTTTAACCGTTAGAGATGCATTCCTGTGGCCTTCAGACAGAGAGACAGTGAGACAGCGAGAGCTGGAGAAGCCCTAATGGTGTTTGCCACCCTCCAACCCATGAAAAATCTCAGAAAAACAAACGAAACACCCAGCGCCCTGGTCGTGTCCTTCTCTACCCCCCTTGCTGGCCTCTCTCACTTCCGTTTCCGTTTCGTTATGCCCTGGCATATGGCAAGTGGATTGACATAACCTAATTGCCGCCCTCGTTAAGCCCAAAGGCAACGCAAATTGCCTCGACTGAGCTGAGTCAATCCAGCGGGGGCATTAAGGGGTTAAAAGGCCGACGGAGCTGGAATCTCGCAACTCAAATCTCAAATCTGATATCTCAAATCTCATAAAAGCGAAATCTCATTATGGGAAACGTGATAATCGTTTGATAATCAGCCAAATCCCAGCTACCCTGACTAACGCATGATATCACAGCTCTTCAGAGAGAGAAACAGACAGGGAGGGAGAGAGAGTGGGAGAGGGAGAGGGAGATAGCACTCTAGAGAGGCCTTGGGATATGGAAATTCAGTTTAGACAGTCGCTGGTCACTTGGTTTAACGATTTCCGTGGATAAATCTGTGTGGAATCGACGCATCGACCGAATTCTAGTTTCTAGAGCCGAAGTCGCAGCAATAAGTTGACAAAGTTTCGCTGCGTTAATGGGTTAGAAGCCTAAGGAAGCTGCTGCGATGAATCAACCTGGCTGGTTGGTTGCTAGGTAAAAATTTTAGGGTCTCTGGGTCGCGGGTCGCAGGGTCTCTGGGTTACCGGGTTACCGGGTTCTCAGGGAACCAAGGGATTATCCTTCATCTCATCTCAGTCGGTCATTACGACAGCAGGACCAACTGGTCAGCCTAGCTAACCACGTTGTTTGCTTTTAGCTGATGACAATTGGCCAAGTGGTCGGTGGAAAATCCTTGCGAGGTTCTTTAGGTCAGTTGCGATCATTAAACTTGGTTGCCTGTCGGTCTCCGTCTCACTGTCCCTTTGTGTATCAGCTGACTAGCTAACTGAGTGTCGAGCAACCACTAATCCTAGTTGGTTTAGCGAGGAACGATGTGCAGCTGCTGCTGCTGTTGCTGTGCAGAGACGTCGTCGCCGAGTAGGCGACTAAGGTCCTCTCGAGAGCCTTTAGCCCCTTTCTTGGCCTGATGATAATACAGCTCTTAGGTTTGTGTTGCCCTGATGGTTTTATGGTGACCTGTGGTGATCGCTGACGACCACAAAACTAAGTCGTTCGGCGCGCGAGGCATCTGCAGGCCTCTCAGCACCATCGCGCGACACCAGCGACCACCAGCGACCACCAGCGGTCAGCAAACGAACGGCTTAGCCAAGTGTCATCCCCACTGTGTTGATCCTTTGCCATTTGACAGTGCACAGTGCACAGTACACAGTGCAGTGTGCAGTGCAGGGCACCCTGCGGTTCAGCGGTGGCAGGATCAACGCCTAAATCGTCCGCTGAGACCGCATTAATCCACTTGCCTGATGCCAGGACATTGGTTGGCAGGCAGACAGACAGGCAGGCAGGCTGGCAGCGAGCACCTCAAGGTGATTGCGAGACGCGCAAAGATTTTTAGCTGGAAACAGGAGCAGCCTAATCCACCGGCCACCACACCTTAGAGGATTTGCATCCTCCCATCGGCGTTTTGCATAAATTTGCATTTTACGATCGCAAAAGGGTTAAAGGCAGCCAGGATGCCAGGACAGCCGGCCAACCTACTAACCCTGGAATAATTGCTTATAAATCCCTTCGAACAGAGCGACCTGGAGCAGCCCAGAGCGACCCAGAGCCGCTCGAACCGTCATAAAAACATAAAACTTCTCGGGGAAAAACCTCTAACAGCTCGCAAGCATAGAGCAGCGTAGAGCAGCGTAGAGCAGAGCAGAGCAGCTCAACAGAGCTGTTTTCCTAGCTTCCTCTGTGGCTCAGTCTCAGGCTCAGGTTGATTGGAAAATTCTTTGACGATTTTAATTGTGTCAACGATAAATCAATGGATTTTTGGCTGCCGCCACATGGTGGCAGCTGCCGTCAATCGAGTCTCCTCAATCAACTCGACGATTCGCTAATGAAATTTACGGCGAACAAATGAGCGCCCACGAGAGACACTGGCTAATGAGTGTCCACCAGGCCCAAGGAGGTGCAGGAGGCGAAGGAGGAGGAGGCAGTAAAATGAAATCAAGCCAACGGCATCGGTCGTTAATCAGCCAGGAGGCCACCTCTCACCTCACCAGCTCACCAACTCACCAACTGCCAACTGCCAGCTTCCAAGTTTTTCTTTTTCTGCTGCCATAAAAATTGTCGTCGTCGTCGTTGTTGTTGCCAGTAGCTGCTGCTGCTGCTGCTGCCTGTGTTGGCATAACCTGATACAACTCCCACTCGACAGCAGCTAAGAAAATCATGCTCCTCTGATGCCCTCCCCCCCCCCCCTGCCCTGGTGCGCCCCTTGCTTGACTGCCTCCTCTAACCACCCGCCGCCACACGCCATTTGAGCAATCAAAACTGTCGCCTATGAAAAATGTTCAGGGCAATGGCGTCCCGAACCCTAAACACACACACACACACCCGCACACACACCCGCACACACAGCAGCACACACACATAAATATAAATTTGAGCTTTTTTTTTACACCCACAAATAAAAAACAATCAGCAGCAGCCAAATAGGAGAGAAAAAAAAAAAACCAAAGAATCTTGCAGGTCGCAGCTTTAATACCCTTCAATAGTCGGAGGCTGTTAGGTCATAGCAAACCGTTTTATATGGTAAAATTGAACGAAAATCAAAGAGAAAAATTCAAGTCGCAGTTTAAAGTGGAAAATTCAAGGAAATTGAGTTTTCTTAGCCTGCCAAACACCTCACACATCAATTAGCCGCACAAATTTAATTTCTTCTTTGGACAACCACAGGGAAACAGAGACGGTGAGAGGGAAGAGAGAGGTTGGTGGAGTTGTACAAGAAAAATCCATAAAATATTTGCCCAGAGGAGCCACCAACTGTCGTCAGCTATTTAAAAATTGTCATAAAAAATTTAAAACGTTTTTCTTTCACTTTTTTTTTTTTTTTCATTTTCTTTGCAGTTTTTCAACTTTTTTCAACTTTTTTCCACTTTTTTTCCATTTTTATTCAATTTTTCCATTTTTAATTTCAGCAAAAAATTAAAAACCAAAGAAAATAAGCAAAGTTTTTGCCATTTGCCTGGCACAAATGATCATTTACTTTAACGCCGAGATGTAGGCTTAGGGCCCAAGGCAACCAAGGCCAACACACCAACCAGACGCTCTAATACCCTTTTCCTTTAGTGCTGTCTAAAGAAATCAACAAAATTTTTTAGAATTATCAATGCAATTAGCTTGGAAAAAGGTGGAAATTTGCCTTACTTGACAGCTATATGAACGGGTCAAGCGATTTGAACCAAATTTGGCTCAGAAGTGTAAAATTGTTTAAACTAAATTTGTGCAAATTTTGGTTAAATTCTATGGAGAAATAAAAAAGTTTTTAGTACAAAGAGTTGAGCTGGTAGGGTAAATCGAAAAAAAAAATTCAATTTTAGATGGTTTTTTAGGGAAAAATTAATAAATTAAATGTTGCAGCGACAAGACAACCAATCGATAGTTCAGGCCCCGTTGGATGTTAATGATTTTGGCCTAAATGGCTGGCTCAGGGCTCAGGCCAAGCAATTTATTTACTTCACTGCTAGCCGGAGATGGGTGGGTGGCAAGCAATGGAGATGGAGATGTAGAGAGGGGGAGGGGCATTCAATTCGCTGGCAATTGTGTCTCGGACTTGTGTATGGCAATGTTGTCGCCTGACCAGGGCCTGGCTAGTTGGCCGGCTGACTGTCTGACTGTCCCAGGCCCAAGTACTTTGTGCTTACAAATGTTTGCGTTGTTTTTTCTCCTGTTTTGTTGTTTTTTTTTTATTTTTTCTGTTATTTTTTTGCTTGTTTCTCCTTTGGAGTTGCTGTCATTTTCATTAAAATTTCATTGCTTGGCGCGCAGCAGCAACAACAGCAACGGCAACAGCAACAACGGCGATAGCAACAATGTTGTTGAACCAACGCTGGTGTGTGCGTGTGTGTGTGCGTGTGTGAACCACACCCCCAAAACAAGAAACAACACGCTGAAAGGTAAATACAGCTGCCCAAAGCGTACAGCAAAAACAACAAGCTTCGCAGAAGAAAGGGAAAAAAAAAATAGAAAAACCAACACACAACGCAGCATTGTCGGCGACTGAGAGAGAGAAAGAGCCAGCTAGCCAGGGTCTGAGGGTCTGAGCGAGAAAAAAGCACAACAAGGCAGAGCCAGCAGAGTCGGCAGAGCCAGCACAGTCAGCACAGTCAGCAGAGTCGGCAGAGGCCGACATAACCATAGCGCTTTCTCGCTTTAACTGCTGGGCTGGTCGGCCTGTTGTGCGTTTGACAGCCATTGCTAAAAACCAACACAGCGGCCACGCTCAACCCACACACACGAAACGGCAGAGAGAGGGGAGTAGGGAAGGGAGCAGAAGGGGTGGGTTTGCTTACATTTTCGTTAGCCTGCGCTGCGCCTTCGTTTTGTTTCGTTTCGTTTCGTTCGGTTGTGTGTCGTTTGCCTCTGTCGTTGTGGATTTGTTGTTGCCAGTGCGGTGTGCGTTATGCGCCTGCGCAGCTTCAACGCAAACCGGTCGACGTTCGGCAACATATATGCATGCGTGTGTGCATAGATGTATTGCGTTTAACCCAGGCCCAGGTGGTTTCAGCAACATTTTAATGCCTAAGCATGACTTTGGCAACATATGGCAACGGCAACATTGGCAGGGAAACGCCATGAACAGGTCTTAGCAACACGTTGAGTGAGTCAAACGATCGAGCCCACGACAGCCGTTCGTGCATTGCGTTCGGTAAAAGAACGAGAAGGCAACACACCCCCCCTAGGCTATCCCTGTCGCTCGCATCGGCCGCACAAGCTCCGGGCAGAGGTCTCGCCTCCGTCTTCAACTTTCGACACAATCAACGTACATTTTTCATTTTACCGTCGCCGTCTCAACAGCGTTCAGTCGCGCTTCCTCGTCCGAAAGCAACCCAAACATGTGCTAAGCAAACCAATAACACCAACTAAATAATTTAGCCCAAAAAAACCGCAGCAAAGCAAGCCAAACAGCAGCAAAAAAAAAAAAAAAAACCAAAACAAACCAAGAATATTCGCTGCGCTCTCGTCCGCAACACCAGCGCCAGCCAGCAACAGTGTTGTCAGTCGCGATTCCGTCGGTTGCCAGCGATCAGCGTGAGACGGCAAGACAAGGCAAGGCAAGGCGAAGACTCCCACTAGCAGCAGCCAAGCGAAATCAAAACAAATCACCTCAATCGACAAGCAAAAATCCGTTTAATTCCGTGCCCGCCAACCCCCCCCGGTAATCCCCCACCCGCCACAATCCGCGCCTGTGAGTGTTTTGTGCTGATTTTTTTGCAAGTGTCCCAAACAACAACAACAACAACGAAAACAACGAAAATCTACGCAACTGAAAACCCACGAAGCGTTGTTGTTGTGCTTCAGAAGCCACCAGTGCCAGTCAGTGTGTCGATCGTGATCGCAAGCAATATAAAATCCATCAAATCGAATCGAAAATCAAAATAAATATAGAAAAATCCGTTTAAAAATCGGTCAAAATTTCTCTCCGCAATATTCTGTGATTTTTTTTTTTTTTTGTTTCGG
>JAWNPV010000348.1:0-10112 GCA_035078785.1 Collessia kirishimana
GCGGCGAATGTTGCTGGCTGCCAAGTGGACAATGCCGATGTTGGGTAGGAGGAGGTGTCAGCTGGTTGGGCTCTATGAAAGAGTATATGGGGTCATTATTGGCGAAGCCTTTGAGTGACGTCGGCGACGGCCTGTGTGACTGCAAATTATTTTTCAGGTCATCTATGGTGATATTAAAGTACTTGGCATTCTTATCCTCCACTGTATCCAGCACATGACGTGGATTGTACATGCCAGGTAATGTACAGCGCAGGTCCATTAGCGACTGAGCACGGTAATTACAAGCGTCGTTGGTGCGTTGTAGTAATGCACCATTGTTAAATTGGTGTGCCAGGACAGGAGCAAACATGCTCGCGTTAAATTCGTTCTGGGAGCCAAATATTTGACCATTTGCACTCTGATTATCTATAACTCCGGATCCCAGCGGTAGCTTAATCTCATCGCATAGCTGAAAGCCGACATTTTCAAATCCGTTTATCCGCTGACTAGATCGACGGGAGTCACCTTTAGACAAGGGCACACTCGTCACAGGCGTTTGTAGGGATAGCCGGGTGGCCAGACCCTGCAGCTGATTGAGAACCTGTGTTTCGCGACGCCATTTAATGCCCGTGGGGAGCACACAAATTAGGGCAAAACAGTTTATTATTAACCGGATTAAATAGGATATAAGTTCTGTCAGTCCATGAACTGATTGCAAGCCCTGTAAGGGTAAAACGCGTTAATAAATTATAGGAGTCGGGCATAATATAAATTTAGCAGGCTTACCCAATATTGTGTGGTCATTACCATTGCAAATATTAGCTCCGGTATCGACAATATGCCAATCGTAATCGACCAGGTAAAGAGGGGCCAGCAGAGACCACTCACTAATCCATGAACCAATATCGTTGTGGCCACAAACATCACAAAGTAAAGCGTGCACAGCACGTAAGCCGAGTATGGAAGCTCACCACGGGCCTCTAGAATCCACGACACCTCACATGAAAAGATGCCCAGGTAGGCAATCTACCGGAATGTGGAAAAAGAAACGTTACGATAATGTAACGGCAAAAGAAAAGCGAAAACATTAATCAAGACTTCAGTAAATGCAAACGGAAAAGAAGGTGGGGGAATTGACACACACGCTTAATTAGACAGAGATAGAGTCGCAAACAGCTGGCTCCGCAATCATCCATCAATCAATTAATGAGCCTCCATTTTTCCATCCCCGTCCCCGTTTGCTTTCCTCTGCTTTGGCAAAGTTTTTTGTTATCTGTTAAGCCGTCAAAATAATGTTTCGTTTTCATTTCTGTTGTGCCCCCAATGTAAACAGACTGATAACAGTATTAAAAATCTTTGTACAAGTAGAGCGCAAAATCAATATGACAGTCAAGTATCACGGCATCTATCTACATACAAGTTTGAGTGTAGCACCACCACCACCAACACCCATTTGACCACTCGGCTCTTCGGCCCGACCATTTGGATTACTTACCAGCAAGAGACCCGCAGCAACACAGCATATAATGAATAAATTCGCATTTATGAATCGCTCCATAATGCGATCGTTCCAAAAGTTTTGTATACTATTTCCTTTCCCCTTGCCACTACCACTGTCACTATCGAGGTGAACGCTAGCCGGTGTACGCTTCTTAAACGAGGACGGTGTATGCGTTTCACTGCCGGCCTTCTTATAATTCATTTTTTGTGTTAAGTTTAATTTCTTTTGGTTGGGTTAAGTTAATAGAAATTTCATAAAGACAGCAGGTGTGTTGAATGGTGTTCGGTCAGTAGTGTAAACTGACTCCAAGCAGTTAAGTAGGAAAGTTGTTGTTTTATAGACGCTTAGGATGCTGATATCTTATGTTTCAATTATTTTTTAGACCAGACGCAAGGGCAAACGGTTGCAGTTACTTTTACTGTTGAATGAAAGCGTTTCAAGTGGACTAATTAGGCCCTCTCATGCTATGTGGATGCTGAAATGATTTAAAAAAAAAATGTACATGAAGTTGTCATAGCGCTGGTAGCCTAACAAGTACGCACTAAGCATAATAAGATTTTGGGCAACGTACTCGTTGTCAATTAAATGTTCGAGTCTCAGCTCAAATCTCGGCCAGTTAACGGCCTGTGTCATATTATTATGTTTTGACCATCTTTTACCTTTTTTTAACAAAGCGAGTCAACAGATATTTACCAATAAAAATATACACCTACTAAAACGATTTTATTCAATAGACGTTCTTTCACTATAATTTTTAAAATTAAATATCAATTTCAGTGCTTCTTAAGGCCTTTTCTTTAATGGGCTGTGAGTTCAACATCCGTAAAGCAAACAATACCCAAATATCACTGTTCAAATCCATTGCATTCTATTCCATTTAGGCAATGTTTGTAGTTCAAGTAGTTATAGTACGCAAATGAAGACTCTTTGTCATTCGATCCGTGAATAAAGAAATTCACAACAAATAATAATAATAATCAATAAACAACAAACAGTACGAAAACTAGAAACTCAAAAATGTGAGTTTTAATTTAATTTAATTTTAAGTCAAAATAGATTAAATAAATTTTCTATATGCTTAGCTTGATTGCGGTTGAGTGCACACCAAGTTAAATATTATTATTATGAATTAAAGTAGACTAAGATTTACAAAGAAAATACTTAGCCTACTAACCAAGTTAAATAATGACAACCAAGTTAAATAATTTAATCAATTACAGTGACAAAATGTTCCAATTCACATTCACACACACACACACCAATGCATATCTACTCAAGAAGTTCTTTGCGTTTCTCAACGCCAGCACATCAATTGCAATTTAGCAACAAAGTCAGAGAGATAACGCGATCTGCCTACAATGGGGGTCCAAGATAAGGCGTCTTTTAAATTAAAACTATCATACTGTAATAGCAGATGAAACTATTTAATATATCGTACTTGCTGATTGCATCTATTAACGTAGGCTTCGCTACAAGAGTTGTTCTATTAATAGTCAATTAAGAAAAATAACTGTTTGGAAACTCAAATTTTTTTTTTAAGTTGTCTTGAATAAATGTCTCGTTTTATTTAAGGTTTCGGCAGTGATTGAAAAGTATTTGTTATTGTTCTATAAATTCTAGCGTTTTCTTCAAAAAATCGACAAAATAAGTAGGGAAAGCTCTTGCTACGAAGGTTCGTAGTTACCATCATCATAAGGAACAAGATCTACCACTTTAGTGTCAACTAATGCGTGTGGGCGTTGGCCACAGACTAACTAATACGGAAGACAGCGGGGAACGCGCCGGATATGCGCACCTTAAAGTATTATTATCTGGGCTTGGACTAGCTTCGGCTCATTTATATTCTAATATTGCTAGCCATCACAATACTTTCCTGTTCCACAGAAAAAACAATTTAAAAAAAAAAGGCAATCTTTTGGCAAGAAAAAATTACTAGTATTGCTTTGTTGCCACGTCATTGCTGCTATCATCATTTCTATAGCTTGCCCCTTTGCTAATTTAGTAAAAAATATTGTGTCGTACAGTTTTCTTTGAGAACTGAAAAATTATCCGGTTATCAGCTGTTCAAAACCTGCTATACTTAAGACCGGCTATTATAACTAGTCCCAAATTAGCTTGTTATATTTTTATACTTATGTTTTTATTTTAAAGCTCTGTTATTAAATAATAATGGCTAAGGTGCTTGCTTAGAAAAACAAATGTTTCGTTATGGGACAGCATTATTATTAGGGATTGTCGACAGTTTTTGGCATATGCATAATTCAACTAAAAGGATGTTAATCAAATATCTTCTTTAAACCAGTCAAGTGATATTTTCTCCAATTTGAATTTTTATGCTTAAAAATAATAGAATACTTAACTCATTACAATTCCAAGATGTTTCTTGGAGCAATGCATTGCATGCAATATGGCATTGAAATGCATTAGGTCTTCACATATACTCGTACTCTGTACTCACGGTACACATATCATATACTTGGGGGGGAAAAAAAAAACAGCTGCGCTGAATTAAGATTTCTGTTACTTTTTTACAATAAAACAAACTAGACAGGGGATAATAAATGTGCTTAGCAATAAAATCTCGAGCAGAAGGCCAAGTATGGACAAAATAGATAGATAGATAGATATATACCTTCTCAATCGGAATACATTTTCCCAGCATGGAAATGACAATGGCTATGAAATGTTTTTTTACCTGTACATATATGTATATATTTAATAGATTTTCAGAAAAATTTAAAACGATTGATATGTCCTTACATTGCACTAGCATTTTTCATACATTGCATACTCCTATTCTGGCTGATAATACATGCATATGCATATGTACTTATGTATGTACATACATAAATCAGCTTTAAATTTTCGAAAACACGTGCAAAATTCAGCTTCTTTAATTTGCTTCCATTTTGCTTGGGAAAAAAGAAAAGAAAGGTGTAAAATTAATTCTCATAATATTGACTAGCTCGCCCTTGCCTGCCACGCCTTTATCATTTACATTAACTTTTGAGTCAAAGTAAAAAGAAAAACCTTAAAATTTGCATTTACGATAATATGCAGATGCAGATTTTTATTTACATAGGTATGTATGTTTATACAATAGTTTTTTTGTAAACTCTGCACCGAAAATAACAACTGTAGCGCCGTCTTAACAAGCACATGTCATAAATACTCAGCAAAACATTTCCGAAGAATCCGGTGTATTTTTTCATTTTATTATCGGTTTCGTCTGAGCGAGAAAAAATGTGTGTGTTATGTTTGCCTCTGTGTGTGTTTATTTTGTAAAATTACATTAATTTTATGATTATGTACTATTTATGACTGAAACGAGTCGTCCCACATCGACAGAGTTGCGTGCTCATGACGAGTTCAATAGCATACTCGTTACAGAAGCAGCAACATCATCAACTATAATACAATTGTATGGTTGAATAAACAATAATGCAGCGAAATGTTATGCAAATTGCCCTTATGAGTAACAAATATCATTAAGCCAAACTTATATGCTTATATGCCGTTATGATAAGCACTTTGAAGAGCTAGATATTGTATTAAGGCGTACTTTTCATTTAGCGTTCGGCAAATCGTCGTCATTCGTATAACATGAATAGCATTTAATTGGTGTTGTGAATTTTATCCCTCAACCAGAACAGGAATGATTGTTATTTGTAAGCCAACAAGGTACATACGTGGAATGGAATGCATGGACATGGGCACGTCAGGGTGCTGGCAAAACGCACGACACAAGCGAGAGATATACGACAAAATAGTCAGGTGATGAGTCACGCAGTCGTTGTTGTCAAAGTTATTGTTGTTGCTGTGGCTTCAGCTCGCTAAAGGCTAAACTTGCATACATACATACATTTGTATCTAATTTTTGGGAGAGGTAGCCTGTTGGTCTTCATACTTGTTCTAACACTTTTACCTCACACACAAACTTGCTTGTCTTTTTATTCGTAGACAATTGTCGCCTATTAAAGCGAAAGGCTTTAAAAAAATTATAATCATATTGAAAATAAAATTATTATTAAATTGCACAGCAGTGCTCACGAAGTCCGCCAAAACTGTCGAACCTAGTTATCGCTCCCATTCTTGACAGTTGTAATTCAAACTTGAAAGCAATTGCTTGAAAAAATCACAAAAGCATCGTCTGTTTGGTAGTCACTATAGATAAAAGAAAACATATGCGTCGCTGGCGCTACCACACACACAGTCAAATCAAACTCACATCAGCCTTAGCACTGGCACTGAAACCGTAATGCCAACGGTATGTTTCGAGATGAGCTTGAGCGCGCGCTTACAAACGGTTAAAAGTGAAAATCAAAAGACTCAAGAAACAAACGACTTTCAGACTTGAACGAAACTAGCGTCATACAGCTGGCTGTGAAGCGTGCGCTTAGACGGCTGCTTCATAACTGAAATGTGTGGCTCTCATGTCGGCTTTGAGCTTGGCAAGCCTAAGCTCTGAAACTCAGTCGTTGCTGGTGCTACGCAATTGTGCGCTGGTTATTTAAATTGTTTCTTGTCATTTTTGTTGCCAAGCTTTTCATTTCGTATTACGCTGCAGCAAGTTCGCTCGCCCTGTTTGCGGGCTCGAATATTTAAAATCCCAATTTAATTTCTAGCATCACGCAAGCTTTCCTGAATAGAAATCATATTTGCATAATTTGTAGCTCTAGCTAGACCTAACGGTAGTGCCGTTTTGTCTTGACGAGTGTGTTACATTTCGATACAAAAACTTTTTTACTAATACTTATCAAAATTTTATTCATTAATTATGTCTTTAAGCTTTATTCAGTAATTCAATTTTGTATACATTTTCCAATCTCAACATATTTTCCCTATCAACTATTTAAACGTAATTTGGAGATGCTTATTGTTAATAAATTCATTTCGAGCTCTAATTTAAAAGGAAAAAGCAACTGGTAGAAATCTCGAAATTAAATTTCAATATAGAAAATTGGAGTTACAATTAATTTCTTAATATGGTCCTGAAAATTATACCGCATAGAAATTTTTAAGCAGAATGTCCATCAAAAGGTCTTTTATGCAAATCTTGGGCTAGGACACGTACAATGAAAAACCAAATGATATGGAAGTTGTTTATCTTATTTACCTATGATACATTTAGAGTATAAAATTAGTTCTAAGAATTTTGGCATGCATTATAAAGCTTTTTATTTTTTATTAAGGATCTGCCTGCTAACTAAAAAAGCTTTCAGCTTTGAACAAATTTTCAACAATTTTGGGATTGCATTCATTTGCAGAACCATACTATGTACAGTTTATATTTTAATTTTCCATATTTTATTTCCAATTGCATTCAGTGTTTGAGCTGAAAGGACGAGTTGATTCTTGGTTTTGAAACTTTGAAACTAAGTTATCCGGTTTAGTCTGGCATCTGCTGAATACTGGTGAACGTTTAAGATTTGGTATAAAGTCTAAGGTAAAGGAACACACTCCGGACTATCGATCACAGCATTAAGCTGACCAATGTGTTTAATCTGTTCCATAAGATCGACAATTTGTGGTGTGTAATTACTATATTTGCGCAGATAAGTATACCCTCGCAGCATTTCGTTGTCCAGAACGCAGCTATGGAAATTACACGGAACAGAATTTATTTTTAATTGTCCTAGAACTTTTAAGTTATAAATAATTACATTAGTGCAGCTGCCGCAAAGTTTCCAGTGCCTTCCAAATGATCCAGCCATTTGTTGATAATGGTCTTTATCATAGGATCTGTTGCTGCCAAGCACACACGGGCATGTACCAAGGCTTCTTTATAAAATTTATGGGTGAGCAACAGCTTGATAGCATCCTCCTGTCTACCTAGAGAAAAAAGATATGTGGCTGCATGCAAGATATAACCTTGTTCTTCCA
The DNA here is from genome assembly GCA_035078785.1 of Collessia kirishimana. Lineage (NCBI taxonomy): Eukaryota > Metazoa > Arthropoda > Insecta > Diptera > Drosophilidae > Collessia > Collessia kirishimana. The sequence continues at coordinate 7,364 of JAWNPV010000348.1, forward strand.
TCTGCTTGGCATAGATGCGGCAGCAGTTTTGCCATAGTCTGCATAATAAAATAGGGTAATGAATAACTTAGGGGACAGCTTAATCACTTGAAAAACTAACTTACATAAAGGAAACAGAGGGCGCTAAGGAGACGTGCCATTCAGTAAGGGTCTTGTTGGCCATGTGATGTTCTAGCTCTTCGCGTAGCTTATACGTTGAAGTCGCCAAACAAAGCGGGGCAATGTCTCTATTATTGGAGTTTTTTAGATTTGTCACTGTAGCGAGAGAAAATAAACTAAGTTGATTGTTCTTGATCTAGGAAGGACTCTTAGTTACTCTCAATGGTTATCAACTCTTTGGCCACCACTTTTGTGCTAAATAACTTCGATGTAAGTACAGACTTATCAATCTTAGCTGCATCCTCAGTTAAAACTATGGCTAGCTTTTCCAATGCGCTTTTGTTAAGTTCCTTCTGGGCAAGATAAAGGCACGTGCGGCTATGCTGTAAATATGAATAGGTAAGTTATGTAACGCAAAAATATTTTTTTTTTAGCTTACGGATAACGAATTGTCAGGCAGCGGCTTTGGTTTTGACACCGTATACGTACTGCACTCGGTCAGAACACTGACCGCGACCTTTTCACCCAAAGTGAGTTGATCCAACATTTTATCAAGATTACAGTGTTCTTTTAAGTCTTTTTTCTGTTCTTCGTTAGGTTCTAGTGATGTAACAGTGTTTTCCTTAGCAAGGCAAGTCGACTTACACTCCGCTTGTGCCTGAGCTAATTCCTTAATCATTTTCCGTTTTTGTTGCTTGTAACGTTTTTTTTGACTGGCACTAAGAGCCTGAACGGTCGATTGACACACTGACTTGGTGGCCCATTTAACATTCAGCAGACCATCAACTTTAGACTGAATGCACTTATTTTCGTTATCCAGAACATCTTTAATATTTATGAAGTCTAGTGACAAAGCCCTGCCTGAACATACTATGATGTTCTCATCGGATGGTAGAAATATACCACAAAACATGGGGCAGGGATACGTGATAGTTAAAAGCGGCTGATCCGGCACCTTTATGTTCCACAGACACACCTTGCCTTCGATATGAAATGTAAGTAGCAGATGACTTTTTAAATTACTCCACTTAAGCGAAGTAATCGATGCTTTCGAATGGCTAGCAGTCAACATCTGCTGTTTGCTCCAGCTGCGCTGCGATTCGTTGAACTCAAACACATATATAAGCTTATCATTTCCTACGACAGCGAATGTATTCCGTTCCAGGGGATTCCACACGATATCCGTAACATATCGACTAAGCAATGATGATTTATGTTCAAGTGTAAATTCGAAAATTTCGCCAGGTGTGCGTCGGTACAGCTGTAGGCATCCATCATCGGTGCCTACGAGAAGAAAGTCGCCACGGGCGCTTACGTAACTAGCGCGCTCTATATTATTCAATAAGGCAGCTAAAAGGATAAAAAAAACGCATATGCTTTAAAAAAAATTTAAATGCGTCTGTTAACGTCATCGCAGAATGTTTTAATTGTAAATGACGCTTGTTTCGCTCTCCCACTTAGGCAATAAAGAAACACAAGTGTATCAAGTATCACGATTTCATGCACCACTTAATGAATATATTTTATCCGATATTAGCTTGTCATGAGAACAAAATGTGATTGAGATTTAGTGGTAAGGCAATAACATATGCGTTTATCCATATTCACTGATTGATATAAAATAATGAGAAACACAAGTCATTTACACAATCGAAAATATTATGTCTAGTGGTCCGGATATGCACTAAGAGAGCCAAAACAAAAATTACGGTTCTGTATCAAAACATTCTGTTTAATAATCGAATTCAAAATAACCCGCATTTGCGGTTTGTAGTAAAATTAACATTAAAACTCTAGTTTCAGCTCAATATCTGAGAACAAAAGAGGTGTGAGTTGATGCCTACCAAGAAAATTTGTTGATTAGCGAAATAAATCAGATTTGGAAGCTTTGATTGATTGTTCCTAGGAACTTTAGCAGGATTTACATTATTGTCTACAAATCATATTTTACTCCAGTATAAATATAAAAATTGTTTGAGTTGCTATAGGCAACGAATTTTTCCAATCAACCCTGACAGAAACACGTAGCTTTTAAAATTTTATTTCCAAGTGTAAATAATTGGATTTTTTTTTTTTTTTTGCTAAAAACTATGCCTCGACACAAGAAACTTGAGGAAATTGGCGAGCGCATTGTAGCTCGTATCAAGCAACACGACATTATAGTGGATGAAGACTTTATTGTCTACGCAGTGCACCTGATGGCGCGGGACATAAGACGGGGACTGCGAAAGAGCAACTTAAATAAACTACGGGCTTGCGAGCTCAACAATTTCATAGAAGACATTGTTAAGGGTTACATGGATCCGAAGGATATGACGTTGGCAAATATGAAGCTTTCATGGACAATGAAGAAAGGGAGGGTCATTAGTCTACAGTTTGTTAAGGTACAATATGAGGAGCGCTTTCAGGAACAGCTGGCAATGATAATACACGACATCCTTCAGTATCCAGAAACGTGCAGCAAACTGCAACTGGACCAACTGTTTGCCAAAATGCAAGTATTTATTGTTGCCTGCTACCATCTCGGCTGTCCCAAGAATCAAGTGTTGCTGAAATTAACCGCTCAGGCCTTAAATAGCGTAATTGGACGCAGCGATCTTCAGAATTATGTGCTGAAAAAGAAGTATCATCGAATGGAATATTTGCACCG
>JAWNPV010000349.1:0-22575 GCA_035078785.1 Collessia kirishimana
GATTTTGAAAAGTTTTTTTTTGTGATATAATTTAAAATAAAAGAAAGAATCGTTCTGCATTTAAAAAATTTCATTTACTTGAACGCAAACCTTTTATTTTCGCACTCAAAGTCAGAAAACTTAATTTTTTTTCAATGTGTAAAGAGTTTCTTGACAAACTGTATTTTAAGGCCTAGAAATGATTTTTTCTAGCTAGTCTTCCAAGGTAATTATATTTGTGCTACATATTCCATACCGTGTTGGTATGCATATCCTATTCAGTGCGGCTATTCAAGATGTTTTTAATTTTTTTACCATTTTAAAAGGATCTTGTATATCTCTTAATATAGATCGTTCTTCCCGCACATTTAATTCCCCTTCCCCGATTCTTTAAAAAAAAGGTCATCAGAACGCTTAATAGCTATTTAATTTGTAATTTACGGGTCTCGGACAGTTTTATTTACATTTTAAATTTGGTTTAGCTATAATTAAATCGTTTTAGCAGTAGTTTGTTGTTCCTTATATTTGTGGAGCGAAAAATTGGAATAGCGTTAGAAAAGCAAATTCTGTGTTATAGTGGTGTTTCGGTGTATGGCAGCAATTGGAGAACCTTGTGTTTACTAAGTCCACGGTGGTCTATAATGCCGAAGCGCAAGGATATTGAAATTAGCTGAATTATGGTTGCAGCATAACAATAAATTCCATCACACGGCGCATAATCTGAAACATTGGTTGCTGTACAACATGAAGCTTAATGGCAGATGTTAACAGTAAATTGATATTTTCAATGCCAAAACGTGTTTGGCACAGGTAATTAAAAGGATAGAAAATCATTAAAATTCTGGATTTTCTTTTTTTTTTCTTAATTTTTATAAGGGAATTTTTTCATTTAATTAAAAAAAAAAAAACATTTAATTTATTTTAATTAATTAAGGTTGTTAAAAACCTACTATAGTAAAAACAATAAAACAATATTTATACAAAATTAAATATATATATATTATAAAAAAATTCAATTGATATCTTTAATCTAACTATTTTTTCAGCCATTGAACTAACAAATACAGCACGTACGCATGTTTTTTCTAGTTACTTTCTGTTTGATATTATGCCACATTTGGTGGTACATCTCAAATAATCCCGTGATTACTAGTGACAGCCTGGTGTATATAAAAATCAATTAGGCTGTATTAAATTAATATATAGTCTGTAATAAGACAGACCAAGAGCATAGCAATGATAAGGCATCGTTTTCTTTTCTTTTTTTTCTAAGAAATGGATCAAAATAGAAGCGAAAAGCAAAATGTGTAAACAATTTCTTGACAGTGTCAAAATTAAGTAGAAATTGTTTTTGTAGCTTTCTGGCAATAAATATAATTAACTCAATATTTTCTAAGTCAGAAAACTTTTAAGCGTGTGAAGTGTTTTTATCCAAACTGTCTATACTGTGTCTATTACTGTTTTGTTAAAATCTTAAACATAATTCTTTGTGGCGATATGAGTTCATAGTAACAGACCGAAAACGCTATTAATATGAGGCATTCTTATACTATTAACAAAATTTTTGTTTGTTCTATTTATGATTATCAAGTTTCGGTTGTAGATTTGCATTAACTAAAAAATCTTTATATTTTCATGGCGGCTTTAGCACCAGCTTAATTCTTGAAGGTTTGCCTGAAAATATGCAGCGAATTTTTTCGCATTATTGCTATTGAAATATAAATAACTGTTAATATTGAAAACAATATATAGCAAAAATCGTCAATTAAAGATATTGAGGTATCTGAATTCACTTTAAAGCTATATGATTTTTCCTATCATAGAAATAAACACTGTTAAAATTTAGCTTGTATTTTTAGTAATTTGTGTTAACTATTGTCAATCGTTTGCAAATATATCATTTTCTTTTTAAAACAGCAAGCTAAAATTTTTAAAGCTTCTACCGCTTCTAGTGCAGTTAGTGGCAGTCAACATGGTCGCGATCAATCATACGATCAACCAAGTGTTCGTAGAAATCGCTATGACATCGTTAATACTAGACCAACCGGACTAATTAAGCAGGGAACTGATGGAAAACCAATTCTTTTAAAGACGAATTTTTTTCGAATTGAAACTAAACCACAATGGAGGATTATTCATTACCACGTGGAATTTACGCCCCAAATTGAAATGGTACGCGTTCGTCGCGGTATATTGTCCGATCATGCCATGCTATTTGGCTCAGGCTATATTTTTGATGGAATGCAACTGTTTACAACGAAATACCTTGATGACGAAATAACAGTGCTGAAGGGTACATCTAAATTTGCAGTTGATTACACTATTTCCATAAAACGTGTAGGATTTGTATCAGTGGCGGAATCGCGCTTTTTGCAAATATTAAATCTGGTATTACGTCGAGCAATGAATGGTCTTAAGCTTGAGTTAGTTGGACGAAACCTTTTTGATCCGCACGCAAAAGTAAGCAACTAAAACAATTTTTTATTACAAAAAATTAATAAAATAGTTAAGTATAAGGTACATGAATATTTATCATTAATATTATCAATCCAAATCCTTTGACTTCGAAAAAGAAAATTTTGATGGTTTCTAGATGATATATGCTATGGAAAAATCAAAAGATTGTTTCACCTAAGTCAAAAATTTTCCACTGAAATGAAAGCGTGTATTTCAGGATTCAAATTATGCTTTGGACAATAGTTATTTATTATAATATGAATGTACAACTAGACTACTACTGAGGACTGCCAGTGTTTGATTGCGACATCGCTCAATCACGTTTAAATATTTAATATTTTAATGTTCCATGTACACAGCTTTGATCGCTGCTTACAGGTAAATTCTTACTTAAGGTGTGAAGAAAGGGAAAAAACAAAAAAGGTAAGTGATAGGGCAATGAAATGAAACTCAGCCTTTATATATATTAAATATTCTTAAGTCTCGGTTAATTAAGGCTTACATGGTGTGCAATTACCATTAGATTTAATTTATTTGTAGTGTTAAAATATAACATTTCTTTGAAATAATGTTTTTTAAGTTAATTATGAATTCTGAATTCAAATTTTATATAAATCCAATGGGTTAAAATATTCAGGTATGTATTATATATATATTCAGGATATTTCCAAATCTTTACAGCATATAGTGCGTCTGAAATATATTTATATACTGTAACAATTTAGCAGCCGGCTTAGGTTAACGATTTACAATGAACGTGCATTATATGTATAATTGACAAAAGATCATACCTAAAACTTACAGATACCCTTACGAGAGCATTATATGGAACTTTGGCCAGGCTACCAAACTTCAATTCGCCAGCACGAAAAAGATATTTTACTTTGCACGGAAATAGCTCATAAAGTTATGAGAACAGAGACTGTGTATGACATACTACGTCGAAGCTCTAATAATCCCTTACGATTCCAAGACGAGTTTCGCACAAATGTTCTTGGTCTGATTGTTCTTACAGATTATAATAATAAAACGTATCGTATTAACGATATAGACTTTGCACAGACGCCGCAATCAACATTTAGTTGCAAAGGAAAAGATGTTAGCTTCTTAGAATATTATCTTTTTGTAAGTGAAGATGCTGTGTGTTTTACAACTAATTAAATAACATTACTTGAATTTTACAGAGATATAATATTCGCATTCGTGACCATAATCAACCTTTGTTGATATCTAAAAGTGGCAATACACAGAGTGTTGGTGCCAACGACATTGTTATTCTTATTCCTGAATTGTGCCGCGCTACTGGACTTACTGATAGCATGCGCTCTAATTTTCAGTAAGTAGGCAATCTTAAAGTACTAATTATTTAACCTTATATATACTTTATATACTTAAATAAATCAGACTCATGCGTTCCATGGGCGATCATACTCGTTTGAATCCTGATCGACGCATCGAACGACTGCGTGTATTTAATCAACGATTGCTGTCAACTCCTGAGAGCATGAAAGTACTGAGTGATTGGAACTTGAAATTGGACGAGCGGCTTACTGAAGTTACGGGACGCCAAATGCAAGCACAAAAAATCGTTTTCGCCACTGGACAAAAGTATTATATTGCTGCAATCTACAAATTGGATAAAATAAGGTAATGATCAGTATGAAACTTGCAGGTGCACATCCGGAGACAATGCAGATTGGACACAGATGTTTCGCCGAAAACAACTTTTTTGCACTCCTACTAATGGCCTAGATCGCTGGGCTGTGATTCTACCCAAACGAAATACATTTGAGTTAAAAACTTTGTTAGATTACTTGCAACGCGCTTCCAAGGACTTGGGCTTAACCATAAGAAGCCCAACAGAGTAAGTGTAATGTTAATATCATAATAATATATCTAATTAAACAGATTGTTTTATATGGTAACTACTAACGTGACAGCTTATTTTAACAACCGCGTATAAGAATTTTTTAACTGTTGTTATAGGTAAACTAAGAGAGCTATCCCAATTATTTACACCCAGTCTTTTAATGTGAAAAAAATCAACACTAAATAAAAAATAAAAAATTAAAAGACGACACACAGTTTATTTCAACCAGCCACTTCGCAGTTAATGAATCATCCGTTATTCAAAAAATTGGTAGTTGTTGTAGTGTAGTAAGTTAACAATGTATTTTAATATATTTAGAATAGACTTCTTAATTATATTGTGCATACAACTTCCATGAACTTTAATAAAACAGTGCGAAATTATGATGAAACGACATTTATAGGGCTGCTCACGCCGGAAAAGAACCAAAAACTTAAAAGCCACTAAAAATCATGGTGGCGGCAGCGTCATGATATGGGCATCTATGTCGCCTGCCGGTGTAGGAAGTTTGAATTCATTACAACAACAATAAATAAGACTCAATACCATGGCAATTCAAAAAATATAAGTGTTAAAAATCTGGACATACAGAACATTTTTTAATACTACTACAATAATGACCCAAACCCACACCCGCCATTGTTCAGCCGTGGATAACTTAACAGTGTCCAAATGGAATGAAACTACAAACGCATCATCAGGGTGGCATACTTTATTATTTATAGGCAATATTGGACAAAAACATGCGAAAAAATTGGTTTCCATTTATTATTTATTTTAATCTTGTTTAATTAAAAAGTGGGACGTTCTTTTCGTTTTTAATTTTTTTAATTATAAAAAAAAAATATGTTTAAAATAATAAATCCTTAACAAACTGCGCTTAAATAATTGTATTGTAATATCTTTAGTCTTGACAAATTTTAAAATATTAAACTGTAGATTTTGAGTTAACGTAATTTTAACTGTCAAAATTTAAAATTCTGTTTCCAAAGTTAAATTTTAAGTATCACCTACCAAATTTCAGAATTGGAATTCACGATGATCGCACTGGTTCCTATGTAAGCGCTTTCGATGATTCTGCAAATATGGACCCAAAATTAATACTCTGTATTGTTCCAAATAACAATATCGACAGGTTGGAAATTTTAACAAATTTTTATTTTCTCAGTAATATTGCCTATTACACTTTCGGTTTTAGGTATTCCTCCATTAAAAAGAGGGCCTATATTGAAAAGGCAATTCCTACCCAGATTGTATGCTTGAAAACATGTAAAAATCGATCTCTGATGAGCATTGCCACCAAGATTGCAATACAAATAAACTGTAAGCTCGGTTACTCGCCATGGACAATTGAAGTACCTCTGACTGGACTAATGACAATAGGTTTTGATATAGCTAAGTGCTTGAAAAACCGCTCAAATGCTTATGGAGCCCTAGTGGCTTCAATGGACTTAAAAACTAATTCGACGTTCTATAGCACCGTTGCTGAATGCAGCGCCTATGATGGTCTAGCAAATAACTTATGGCCAATGGTAGCGAAGGCTATAAGACAGTACCGTACAGAGCAACAGCAGCTACCTATGCGCATACTGTTTTACCGCGATGGTGTGAGCTCTGGTTCGCTTAGCCAACTCTTAGAATACGAAGTTAAAGACATTGTTGATAAATTAGAGATGGAATATAAGCGATGTAATGCACCAAAACCGCCAATGCTGGCATACATTGTTGTTACTAAATCATCTAATACACGCTTTTTTGTCAACGGAGGAAATCCACCTCCTGGAACCGTGGTTGATAATGTTATAACATTACCCGAAAGACACGATTTTTACTTGGTCTCACAAACAGTTCGTAACGGTACGGTTTCCCCAACTTCGTACAATGTAGTGTATAATACTATTGGGTTAAATCCAGATCAATTACAAAAGCTTACTTATAAAATGTGTCACGTTTACTATAATTGGTCGGGTACTACTCGTGTACCGGCTGTTTGCCAATATGCAAAAAAACTTGCAACTCTTGTGGGTACGAATTTACATGCTGTTCCCCAAAATCACCTTGAAAAAAAATTGTATTATCTTTAAATTGGCAAATATTCGTTTTACAATTTGCTCACCATATATTTAGTTACAAGTTTTTATTGAGACGAATTAAATTATACTTTATTATTCTTTCAAATTTAACTATTTTTTCAAACCTAAAAAAAATAAATTAATTCTATAAAGTCGCATACTCATGTGAATATTCTGTCAATTTTGGAATTTCAAAGAGATTATAAAAAAAAAATAACGTTTTTATAATATATTACATAGCCTCATGTTATTTCGGTACGATTGATTTTGTTTATAGAAAACAATTTAATGACTACCGAGATGAGATGTTGGTATTTCCCATGTATCAATATATTTTTAAATATCTAAAAAAAAATTGCGTAATGTTATGTGTTTGACTAAATTCAAAAGGATATTAAAATTTTTTATAGCATAGGAATGTTTACTTATTAAGGACTAAAAAATTTCTTACCATAAAAGAAGTCGGTGGGTTATTTTTTAAGTTCAAAATATAATTTTGTGTGCGGTTATTGTGTGATATGTATTTCATTTAAAATTTTGTGCTAAATGGAATATGTATATTAAAGTGGATTCGATTGTTTCTTCCTTTTTTATTCTAATTACATGCTTTGCTTTATTCGGGTGTTCATTGTAAATGACATACATGGTAATGTTAAGAAAAACCTGTAGACTCATTTTTAAAGTTTAAGTTAGACTCTTTGTCAGGTCGGGTGACGAAACTGAGCTGCCAGATATTGTTTGCAATTTCTTTTTCACTGTATGTGGACTTCATTTTGTTATTCATTATAAATTATATCTTTTATTCTAGTAGAAAATACTTACATTCAGCTACGTGCAAGTCAATTAAATAATTTTCGTAAATCTCATTTATTTATTTTATTGGAAAAACGGGTCAAATTTTGATGCTATGTACTATTCCATTACTTTATTTTGTTTAAAGTCGAAATAGTCTATTTCATAATCAACTCCATTCATTAATTGCGCATTAATTCCATTAATTAAATAAGGAGAGGAGAATGTACCCTTAGACCTTGTATCCAACCAGATGACGCTTTCCAATGCACTCTCCAATATAAAACCAGAAAATAACCTCAGCGGTGACCAATGTATTTAACCAAGCATCTCGAACGGATAAATTCTTGTATGACCCGGTTCTAGCACCTTTGATAATATTGCCGATGCTCTGACGAATGGCCGGAATGTCTCCTGGAGTTGGTGGCGTGAGCTCAACCCTTGCATATTTTAGAAACACGTCCAGCTGAGGTCTTGCCTGAGCAAGGAGCTCTGTAAATACCACATATTACATAATTAAAACAATTGCATAGTTATGTATTTTATATGCAAGCAGATAAAGTTATTATGGGTATTGCAAACAAACTTACTGCCTACTAGTCCTGATCCTTTTGTAGCTAAGCTTGCCATAGTTAAGTCTAAAATTAAAAGCCTTTTAAAATTATTTTCTCAAGTCAACTAGAAAAAAAAATTACCAATGTCGTCAATGTGCACTGAAATAGGGTTGCTTTGTTGATTGTATTACTTATCGATTTTAGTATGATTATTGTGTAATATACATTATTCGAAAGACATTTTTTATTTGCGGTGGATAAGAAATTAAATTTCTGGTTTTATCTAGTATTGTATGTACATTTAATAAATCCTTTTTTTATAATTAAATTGAACAATTATAAATTGTAAGTGTGAATATTTTGTAGAGCGATACGGATAACGTTTAAAAATGCGATAAACAAATCGCTCCAAGCTTTCGATGGCTGCTTGGCAAAAATATCGATTGATTTTCAGCTCTGAGGCGCACACCACTACAAAGGTGTGGAAACTTGGTTACTATAAATATTTGTGTTTTAATTTACAATTAATATAAAAACTTACAAGAATTTTTCATTAACATCTTATTTCTCTCATATTTCGGAATGTGTTTTGTGCGGAACATAAAATTTTACAGTTACATTTTCTATTGCTATTGGCAACTGTAAAAGTGAAAGGTGTGACGGTCGGCTGGTGGTAAGTGTGAGTGTGTTAAAAATGTGGGTGATTAAATGGTCCAGAATATTAAGGTTGTATATTTTTGCCAATGTATAAAAGAAAGTGCTAATTTGTGTTCAATTGTGTGTATGTTAAAGCCCCATACGGTTAAGACTTATACATAGGTGTGCACTATGTGCCAATTAGCATCTAATAGCCACATTACCAGAATACATGTATGCATATCTGTGTACACACATATTTATTGTGCCTTAAAGCATACATACATGCTCATAAATAAATACTTATTGGACGGCAATGTGTTTTTTAAGCTACAAAGCTTAAGAAAGTGTTGAATTTATTTACTGTGTTCATATGAAAAAAGTAAAATAGCGTTTATGTGCACGAAATGCACATATGTGTACATATGTAAATGTATGCATATATAAGTACAAAGGTAACGAATTGGTCTTGTGCAAAACAAGCAACATATCAACTCTATAGACGCTTGTAAACACAACAAAAAGTAAACGTAAGTTACCGTCGGGATCAGCAATAAGCATTGTTTAGAAGTTGCGAAAACTGTCAATTGACGTTTATCATTTTATATCTTTTGGGGTGTGGTCCATAAAATATTCGTTAAGGAAATTGTTAGAGATAGTTATTTTGATTTTTGTCAAACTCAGAAGGAATTCTAATTCTGCTTAAACTTCTTATCAGCATTTCGACTCTGTTCGATTTCCTTTCGATATTGCAGTTCAAGTTGACCACAACGCAACTAATAGCAGGGACGCCATATGTTACATCTAAAAATATGACTCGATCAATACATCTTAATTTTATATACGTATCTATTGAACTTTTATGGTAAAAATTGATGAAAAAAAAATCTAATAACTTTCTACACATCTCCAAAATATGTATTTACAAAATACCCTTTTAAATGGTTATTTTTATTGTCAAAAATTTCTTTTGTTGGTAATATATTGGAACTGATTTGAAAGAAAACTGCGTTTAAACTATTAAAACTTTCTGTTTAATTTGAATCTTTAAAATATAGAATATAAATCTTTGTCTTTTAAAAGGATAAGTTTCATTTTTTAAGTCTTAATTCTGTGATTCCTTAATTTATAATTACAGTCGATGACGACGCGATAACAACGAAGTGCTCTTTGTTGAAGATATTTTCCCATTGAATTCAAAGATGCCCCTACCGAAACGATCAATTGAGCCAGTGCATGTGGCACGATCTGTGTACCAGCAGGACGAGTTGCATTCTGTGGAATTAGAAACTGTAACGAACACAACCTTGACAAACATTATACGTCAACTATCGTCAGTATCCAAGCATGCCGAGGACGTTTTTGGTGAATTGGCTCGAGATGTGGGAAATATCGGCGACCGAGCAAACTCACTGCAGGCGCGTATTGATCGACTTGCAATTAAGGTTACTCAGCTAGACAGTACCGTGGAGGAAGTTCCGCTAACTGACATAACGCGCAAAAAGGCTTTTAAATCTGCGAAAATTTTTGATCAGCAAATATTTTCACGAGCAACAATGCCCGCCCCAATGCTGGAGACTTATGCTCAATGTGACAAACCTCCACCACTAGATAAATTAAACATCTATCGCGATGATGGAAAAGATGGACTCAAATTCTACACCGATCCCAACTACTTTTTCGAATTGTGGCGTCAAGAAATGCTTAAGGATACAGAACGTGTTATGCACGATAAGGGCAAGAAGCTTCATCGCCCACGGCAAGAAGGGGGTGGACAGAAAAAACGTGTGCGCACACCACACAATACTCGCGAAAAACAACGACAGATTGCCATAGGACACGGCGAAACCTTGATGCCTAATAATGTAATCTATCGCACTCCAAACTCAATGATGAACGAAGAACCGGGATATGGCAGTAAGTGTATATTTTATATATTTAAGATATTTATATGCGCTTCACGTACATATAGGATATGAGAGAGTGGGGACAAGTACTCAGTGCAGTAAATTAAATAATAAATAAACTTGTACATTATTTTACGTTTTTTACGTATTTTACGTTTGTATGTACAGATGCTACCTTGTGTTAGTGTCCAGTTAGCCCCAAGGCACCTAAGTGTCTGCGAAAACGAATCATTAATAGAATATAATTGGCTGTTTCTCCGCTTACGCACTGAATACAGACCACCAATCATAATGACTCCCTTTATTTAATGCCCAATTACATATGTATGTACTGTATGCATATTTAGCGCAGCTAGTTCAAATTCACACAGTAAACGTTGACAGCACGCTGGCGCATTGGAGGCACCATGCGGTTGTGCTTAGATCTGCCAATGATGATGTTCAAAACATAGGTACGACAATGGAGCATCATTTTACACTAGATAATGTATAGATCTTTTAATACCTTCTTATTGCCTAAGTTTTCCGCTCGAATATCAGTCATTGCATACTCGCTTTATTTCCAGCATCATGTTGATGGGCAAGTTCTACTATGAAAAACTCATAATGAAATATAATTCAGATATAATTTTTTATACAAATATACATATATCAAACGAAACAGCAATACATTTGTGGTGACCATGTAAGAGTCAACAGACAGAATCCGATTATGCTGTTTGCACAATGTAATCATTTTTTTTATTTAGAAAACACATTTTTCTTGGGTGCGTATAAAAAAAAAAACTATTGCAATTCTTTGTCAAGTAAATGTTTGTCCCAAGAGAAATGTAAAAGAAATAAGCAAATATATTGACTTTTGTTACAGAAAGTGAATTGGACAAAAAGTAAATAGGCTTTGGATATTTGCTTATTTATTGATTCTTAAGATGAAAAGTATCGCGTTTTGGAAGAATTCTTAACCCTTTGGGTAAACTATAAAATTTGTGATTTTCATTATAAAAAATAATATATAATTAATTCTAAACAACTTAACATAGGGAATCTTTATGTAAGGTGTCATCAAATCATTCTAATTTAAAAAAAAAAACAATCAACCAGTATATATCATTTATAACACATAACACAAAAAATGTGTTTTGATCAATTTATTTACTTAATAAAACAACTATTTCTTTACGAAATGTCATACATATGCACTTACAGTTTTTGGTTCAGATGTAAAAAAGCATGTGAATTTAGTTGATTGTGATTGACAACGCTCTGTACATATATAGAGACATACAACAAACATGCATATAATCATGATCTCATTTGCAGATACGGCAAAGCCCTATAATATGCTCTCGCATTTGGAAAATAACTGTAATCTTACAAAGCAAACTGCCGTCGCGATTACAGGTCAGAGCAACAACAATTTAAAGCAAATTCCCTTGTATTAGCCACAGATCCTTTATAAACTTCTATTGTACAACTACTATATATGAAAATCTGCTCTTCTGTGAAGTTTCTGTTTTTGAATTCCATGTTTATAAATGTGATTCTCAAAAGTGTTTACTCATGATGTATAAAATAAATGTTGAAATCTGTGATATCGAATTATACGTTTTAAGATTGGTTTCATTGGTTTCCTTGGAAACGATTATATTAAAAAGTTGTAACTTTAAATCACATTTATAAAACATATTCTTGTACAACTCCTATACACCATCTTTTGTCAACGTAAAAAAACTAAGATTCTTTTTGGGATGATTGTTAATATCAACAGTACCTTTCGTTCCTATTAAATAGTAACAAAATATATACACGCGTGTTGTGAATTTTAAAGTGTTAATATTGTATGCCATTCTTATATTCTACAGATTCAAGAAATTTTATCAAGCAATTTAAATAATCACAATTTGGTTAAATTAAATTTAAATCGGAACTGGGAACATGGTTACATATTTCACTTTGAAATTTTTGCAATTGAATCGGTTTACCTATGTATAGAAATTGAAGCCGATGTAAATGTTGTTGCTCTTGATAACTTAAAATGCTTATAATTCCTAATTTACTCATTTCCAATTTTATTTCCATAATCATTAGACACAAGTACACACATGTTAACATACTAATACTTAGATATATGCTTAAGACGTTGTTTTATTTCTTGATCAGGCAAACTTTTGCCATTATCTATATAAGAATTTGATTTTTGCAGTTTCCATATGTCCTATACATAATCAAGTTTTATACACTGCTTGCACAAACATATTTTTAATAAAAAAAAGTACTTTTACCTTGTTTTTGAAGTCTATAATATCCTGCATTTGAATTACAAGCAACATTTGATCAAATCTTATATATACGATCATGCCATACCCTTGTCAAGAGGGCATTATATTATTATCATGATATTTTAATGGATTAACAGCAGCATATGAAAAAAAATTTTAATTTTAGTCGTTTCAAATAACATATATACCCACTTTGGTTTGCATCAGGGCACTAGATCACTTGAGATTCGTCTAGGTTTCATATAACGGTTTCAGAAGGTATTCCCCATTTTTTTAATTATCAATGCAGTATTGCTTGCTCGCAGAAAGAAAACACCACCGAAAGGAAGCAATCAATATTCAACAGAATGAAAAAAAAAATATATATATATATATATATATATATATAAATTTTTTTTTTATATATATATATATATATATATATATATATATATTTTTTATTTTTTATAATATATTTATTTTATATATTGCTAAGACGTTTAAGATCCTTTAATTGACAATCCAATGTCCATGAAAATTTTTAATTCTCGTATGTTTTTTTAAATGACTTATTTATGTAAACATATAGTAAAAATTAAAGTATGTGGCGAAAGCCCACCGTTTTTTATATCATTGTTTACGTAAGCATATTAAGAACGTTAAATTCATACATTAAATTTTATTATTCATTAATAGTGAATACTAATATAAATTTTCAAGTTGAACTACATTTGCTTTTAAGTCAGAGTCTCTTAATGGTCAAGAGCATGTTTATTGCATTTATGCTATCACATTTAAAGTTTTTTTATAACAATTATTAAACATGTCTATAATATTTAATTTTTGTACATTCAATCTAGTCCTTTAGTTCAAAACCTTTCAAAACTACTTTCCATCTGCCTCTATTTTCTTTCTTACCTTCACACAATACACCTAGTTTATTTTTTGTAACTGTTCTTCATAATTTTGCGCGGAAAAATATAAAGTGTTTACTTATAATAAAAGTTTTGAAATTGGTTTTTATTAAAAATAGTCAGCCACACAGAAAAAAGGCCCATTGAGTCGTTATCATGTGTAGTTTGCACTTTATTAGTTTTATGTCTTTTACTTTCTATGAAGACTTAATTTTACTATAATTTATGTATTTGCTAAAATTTTCTGAGAACACTTTATATAATAGTTAATATTTGTTTTGGGATTTTTATAGGCATGGGAGTGTACAGTACACGCCCACCCCGACCAAACTCTATCGAACTGCGACGCAACTATCCCTCGGAGCAGATTGATGGCACCGCATATGAACAGGTCACTCCACAAACAGGTGTTAGTCAGTATGCTGCTGCATACGGAACAAATGGAATACCGGCCGCTTCACAAATGCTACTACAGCAGCAACAGCAAATATACGACGGATCGCTCTATCATCAGTTACATGGAACTTACGGACAAAGTGGGCAAAGCGCCATGTCGCCAGAACCGATATATGGCTCAGGAACACCTTCGCGGAGCAAATCTCGTCCGTCCCAGCCACCGCCAGCGCCACCGTCAAATGGAAGTGGCGGAGGTACGCCCACTGCATCCAATGCTAACACACCTACACGTGGTCGTAGTATGTCGACAAGCCGTGATGCATTGCCACCACCGCCGCCTGTTCCAGACGCAATATCACCTCTTTTGGCAATGAATGGGGCTGCTGGAGGGCATATTGCCAAAATACTGGGTCGCACAAATAGCACATCGCGAGCAGGATCTCCACTGATGGCTCAGAGCAACAGCGCTCAGAATGCGAACGACTTGGTGATGACTCAGCTAAATAACACATTTAACAACATAAGCATATGTGGCAACCAACAGTTGAATTCATTAAGTGATTTGCCTCCACCTCCACCTGTGCAGGATCAGGTAGTTAGCAAACAAAAGTTAATCTTGTAGTTTTCATGAAACTTTGTTCTTATTTTTGACTTAGCACTCACCAAAACTATCACCGCCTAATGCAGCACCACCACCGCCTCCACCTCCACCACCACTAGATGAAGATCTTGGAGCGCCACAGCATTCCTTAAATTCACACCAAATTCTGGCCAAGACTCAGTGTAATGGGGAGCTGCAGTTGGGACAGTCAAACGGTGGTACGCATATTGTGAGCGCAAAGAAGATGCTGCCCCCATTCCATGACCCTCGGAATGATTTAATGAAAGCTATTCGAGATGGTGAGAAGTCCGTAATATAGTGGGTTGACTGAAATAATCTTTTGTTGTGTTTTAGGAATAACACTTCGCAAGGTTGAAAAATCAGAGCAGAAGGAGATTGAACGAACCACAGCATTGCTTGATGTAGCGTCTATATTAGCAAGACGAGTGGCTATAGAGCTCTCAGAATCGGAAGATTCCGAAAGCGAGGATGATAGCGAGGGCTGGATGGAACCCAATGAGACTTCAGCTTGATCCCTTGTGGCTTCTTTTAGGCCGGAAAAGATTGTAAAGAACAAAAAAAAAAAGTAATTCCAAAGAGAATTGTACAAGCTGGCCAGCTAGACCCAATCCTTAGTATACGACTACTGTGCATTGGTCTTACTCTAAAAAGTCAAAGCTTCGTCTAACAAAATTAAAAATAGTAGAGTTTACACACACGCGCATATGCGTACACACATATATTATACATAATTAAAATCAAAAGATTAAAAGTTTTGTACATACCACAAATAATTATGGCTATTATAATCACAATTTAAATAAAAAAGCTTTTATAAAGATAATCATAACCCAGCATGGGCTAAGCCTCATGAAAGAATATATTTCGAAAGTGCGCCTTGTACTACATATTGTTTCATATTTGTATTACACAACAATCAAAACAGCGTCATTTCTCGCCAACATATTTCAGGTGATTTTGAACGACATTCGTAATACAAATTAGAGGTGTTTGGATATTAACTTATAAATTCAAATTAGCCTCAACAACGATATTAGGAATAACTAAGTTGAAATACAAAAATTGATAACCATTATTTATATGAATATTATTAGAACTTACGCATACAATAATGCGCTAATTTGTATACACCAATCATTAATGTAAACCATTGTACATATACATACGCTAAATACTTGGAATAATCTTAAAAGCAATTATATATATAGTTATTTGTATTGCTGATACGCAGTATAACTAAAAAAGATCTGCAATAGTTTAACAAAGCGGAATTAAGGTTTGCTCAATGCAGATTTTTCGAACGTATAAACATGACATTATTGGTGTGCGCAAAACAGGATGAGTGGCTTGTTAGAAGGTTGATATGCTTGTATGCTATATTATGTTAGTTATGTAACAACCGAATAATACATATATATATATATACGCTACAAACAGAAATTTAAAGCAGTCTATTGTTTTTATTTGAACAGAATATTTAATCCCAATTAATACAAACGTGTAATATTTGTTGTATATTTAATTTTATAATAAATAAATTCCAATTGAAATACATAAACAATTTTAAAGATTTAAAATTATATATGAAACTATGGTTGGGTTATGTTTAACTGGCTTAATATTTAATGATTGCCGCTTGATGAACACAACTTGTATCAGCAATCTTTAGTAATTGTTGTTTATTTAAGTAAACATATTTATTCTCTCTTTTCTTTAGTAAGAAGCGGCATTTAACTTAGGGTTTTTAATATAGACGCTTGTTTTATGATTTTATCCTTTACCACAAATCTCTCACCACGCATACATTTTCATGGGCTTGGAAATAGTTAAGCGTAGGCAAATGGACACCTTATCAATTTCTGGTGCTTGGTGGAAAGTACGCGTTGTTCTACTTACTCGCAATATTTTCAGAATAGTTCAATGCGCAATTATTGTATGTTGCTTATTGATTGATTGGTGAACAATGTTTGTTTTAATAAATATAACGTAAGTGGCGTTGATGGGCGTCACCAAGGCAAACGTCAGTGCGCACATATTTACGTATTCGTTTGTCGGGATCACAGTTTATCAAGCGCAGCGCAACGAGTAAAGCAGCCTTAGAATTAATACATTTCGACGGGCTTATTAGGTTATTTTTTTATTTTCATTTGATTTTGCTTTAAAATGCCTAAAAAAATTAATTTGATCTAAAAGATTTTCAAACTTTTATTATTTGTTCTGGAATATTAGTATCAATATAATGTAACTCTTTTAAGCTTATATTTCTATTACCAAAAGAAAGAGATTATCAGCCACATGCAATTCATACGTGTTAAAAAAAATAGGTATAGAATTATTTATACCGAATTTTGAAAACATAAAAAAACAGCAAAATAGAGAATAAAATACAACATTTTTTCATTTATTTAAAAGGGTACCAAATAGTCGATTCTTTTGTAATCATATTAAGAATTTAAATGCATATTACTCAAAAACAAGATTAAAATGGCATAAGCAACTGAGAAAACATCTAGTGTTTAAATCAGCTCAATGTGATTTCACGAATACATTGCTGAGGTTTATTGATTTTGTTTCAATGGCGTTCTTTCGAAAATCGAAAAAAGATTTTAAGCACAAACGTAAGAATTTAATTTATACGTAAATATTTAGACATATAGTATATATTTAAAGAATTCCTCACTTACATTGATAATATTAAATCTTAATATTGCACATTTAGAACTTCAATCGGATGATGACATATGTGAACAAAGTAGGCCCTTTTATTTTGCGATTCGAGACCTATTTAGTCTGCAAAAACTTAGCAAGACACTTCTAAAATTTTATCCAAAATCTGCACCCGTTATTAAGCCTTGTCCCACCACATACTTCTTAAAGTATTTGGGCCTTACCGAATTAGAGGCCAAACCCTCAGAGAAAAATGTCGGCAATGCTATGAAAGCTCTTCTGGCTAACTCAAAAAGATCAGCTTGTAACAATGAAGGTCAGAATCAAAACGTTGTTCAAGTTAGTCTGCTATCTTCTGGAATAGAGATTCATCATACGGAGTCTAATAGTTCTTTATTATATATACCAATCTGCGACATAACTTATTGTTCTGCTCGTGATCATACCTTTGCATTTGTGGTGGAAGAGAGAATGCAGAAGCGGCTCTTGTGTCACGCCTTTCAGTGTCCAAAGCAAAGAATGGCAAGAGATATTACCCTGGCAGTAGCATACAGATTTGAGAAAACCCAAAACCACTGCCGAAATTATGAATTTGAAGAAAATGTCTTTGATTTACAGCAATGGAGCAAGCCAATTGAGTCTAACAACAATAATAATTTACATTGAAGTGATTTTAAATATTAAACGGAGTTAAAAATTGGATTTTATTTGATTATACGAATAATACAGATTCTTCAAATTAAGTAGTTCAATAAAATATTCCAAATTACCTTGTACTTTTGTATATATAATTATTAGTTTTATAATTTTTAAATAATACAATATATATATATTGTACAGAATATTTATATATTACAGAAATTGTCCTTTTTGACTATCATAAGCGTTAACTCTAATTATAAATCAGAATAACAAACCAAATACTGAAATTTTGAAATCGTTACATAACTTTTAGGAGAAATCACTCAATTAAAAAAAACAAACAGACTACCGAGTGCTGCATTATCAGTACTAGTTGTCTCGACTCTCGCAATTTGCGTGACCAAGTTTATTTTTTGCAATTTGTAGTTGTAGATAACTACTACACGGGGAACGTTAATATTGAAAAAAACGAACCCTTTGAAAATAAAAATAAAATAATTAAAATCGAAAAGTTTTGAAAACCTTTTACGTGTTATGGATTCTATTTCAGTAATTGGTATGATAGGAAGAAAATATAAGAAACATCTCACACACATAATTTTAGTTTAAGGCTTACTCATCGACAGTGTCCATTGAGGACTTTGCAGTCGTCATTATGTTTGAGTTTCCTGGGGTCGTAAAAGGGACTTGTAGTGTAATCTGGGACTCACGTTTAGGTGTTTCGCGCTTGTGTTGGTTTGAAAAGTTGACGTTGATCCGTCCACTACCACGAACTGCAGCCATTGGTGGTCGTATAATAGGAGTGGCCAAGCGCGTCTCGGAACTGTTATTAGATGGACTGGTAATGTTACTGAAGCGATTCTCAGTCCTTATTTTTGTATGCGTCTCTTTGCGCACGCCAACCATAAGAGCTTCATGACAGGCATTATCCTGAAACTGCTTAACACGGTCTCGCATATCGGATTCGCGCTTCACTTCCTTTTCAATCTCAGCGCGGCGTTTATTTTCGTATCGTTCCAGAGCTTTTTGGTCGCGCTGCTTGTTTCGCTCAACAATGATATCTGCGATTTCCAGCCGCTTTTGTATTAAGGCCTCTTTACCTAGAATCTGGAAAATTTCCGGCCAAAAACCCTTCTCTTTTTTTATAAGCACGATACGTGCTTCTGTTTTGAAAATGCGGCAAAAACTAGCTATTTCATCGATCTCTTGTGCGAGATGACGCTCAAAAAAAATAGGTGGATTGTTAAACTTCAAATACTGAGGCAGTAAAACTACGTCCGGCTTTCGTGTCACCAATCTGTTTAGTTCGATGGAAATTTTGATGTCTTCTTCGGTTTGCGATATCTGCACCATAATGAGTTTATTGTACTGGTTTTTTTTACCTTTAACAAAAAACTTGCAATTGCTGCGTCTGTTGTTAGCAATATTAACTTTCAGCAGATTATTACAGTTCATCAGCCAAACAGCTACTGCTGGGTCTACTTGGATGCGGTTGTTTATTTATGTGTGTCCCGTTTTTTTTTGGCCTACTCGTTGTGATTTGAATATTAACCGGCTTTCCAATCAGCAAACAAGCTGCGTTATTTATCGATCAAACAACGATTGACTGGCCATCCCTTGAATCGGACAACCGTTAGACACAGACAAACCCTTATGTCGTGCTTGTAACACCTGTAACATTACTTTTCATATGTCGGGTTGTCGTGGCCTAGTCCTATTGTTAGTACTCGAATCCTGATTGGATTAGTTATTGCCAATTTTACTACACGTGAATTTGGTAATTTGCATAGCATGGCATGACATCGTGTTGCAGTCAGTTTATGATGCCTGGCATTAGACTTTTTTTATAATAATTGGTCCCGACATTAAATAAATGTTACCAAAGTGATATTAAAAACAAAAATCTAACATACACCTTTTAAACCAAAAGGAATATATTCTTTTCCCAAATTGGCTTTGGGTGTTAATTGCCTTGTTTTCCGTACCTTCTCTTTTAAGCTATTTGTACTATCGGTTCTTATAAAAAAAAGTTTACCTGCTTGGAATTTTATTTAATACTGGTGTAAAAACATGTATTCAGGTACGTGTATTGAGTAAACTATTGTTTCGATTGCAATATCAAGTTCATGTTGTTCTAAATTATTTATTGATTGCCAATGCGTCAGGAAAAATAGTTGTTTTTATATTTTTTTTAAGTTTTTTATTAAGGCATACGGGGAGCCCAAATGGGCTTGCCGGCTAACCAATTATGGCTTAGCTTTGTCTTAATGTAAGAGTGACCATCTCAGCAGGTCAATCTTTAATAGTCTTTAATCTTCAATCACAGCTATGTGAACGCTGATCCGTTCGCCTTGTCGTCGCTTTGTATGCCTTTTCAGTGGCAGTCCGTTGTCGCTGTCATCGTTATTATCAGACACATGGGACTGTTCTTGTTCATCTTCATCTATATCCATGGCTTCATCTATATTTGTCTCTTCCGCACTGCATTGTTTTCTGCGCTTTGATTTGCCAAATTTTCCAAAACTTGGCCGGCTGGGGAAAATTAACATAGCTGGGAAACCACATGGCCAGAGCCCGACAAAAATTATCGAATTAATACTGCAGTTTGGGATTCATAACCCCAAATAGTTTACGATAAGATTCCTCTACATAACGCAAGGAGCGCTCCAATTACTTAAGCTGTAAATACAGAAAATTGTTAAGGGATGCCGATTAGGACTGTAGCAGCAAGCTTACTGGCTCCTGCATAGCATCCCGTTTGGCTCTACCTGCTTGACCTTTAGTCGTGGGCTCGGACGTTGCGGTTTCTGTTGCTGGTGCTTGTCGAGGAACTGTATATGGTCTATGTTATTCCTCCGGATCTTCTCTTGCTCGCCTTCAGTGCGAGCTGCCTGCAGGCGTAGGTCCTTGTATGTCCTGAACCACTCACAATGCAGCTGGCGATGATGTAAAAGCTTTGTTCTGCGTCTTATCTAAAACGCCATCTTAAACTTAAACGTTATGTTAAACTAAAGTGTTAAATGTCATACATAGCATATTTGATCAGAGCTCAAATCAGTTTTCTATTTTGAAATTGGACTGCGGTAACCTTGAGTAGACAATAAAGTCAAGCAAATCTGGGAATTTATGTATATCAGATGATCACTACTTACTGGTAAACAAGATTGCATATGTATTGCGGTTACTTGATTATACAGTTTAGCACCTTTTGAGCTCAATAGCCTTGATTTCCACCATCGCATTGTAATTGCATAGAATTCCTCAGCAATATTTGTATCACATACTCCATATTTTTTTTGTTGCTACAGTCTTTCCTCTCAGTACCTGCGTACAACTAACCTGACTTCGGAGTATACTTGCCTGACGTTACGGTGTTCGCTGGAATAGCGGCGGTGGGGGCGGCAAATTGCTATTGGGTATATTGGACCTGTTTTATAAGCTTTATAATATATTATACAAGCTTTCGAGCACATTTTGATTAGTTCCGTTTAAATATTTTTATTATATAATATTTTACTTTTTCGATCAAATCAAACTCGATCAATCTGCATGGCTATATGCAATTGTCCCAAATATAAATTTTAAATATTGTAGGCAAGTTTATTTACCTAAAAGGTATTGGTTAAATTAACAACACAGCAAATTCTCTAGTACTAATTCTTCATATGATTAATCCTATAAGGCGAATTCTTTACTTTTATGTACATTTATATTAAAACAGATACAATAAAGCACAAATTTTAAATATATTAAAATAAAATACATTTCTTTGTGTTTTAGCACTTTACCGTCTACTTTTTTTTTTTTCTTTTTAAAAACCTGATATTTATTTTATATGATTTGGAGTCTACCATTTGAATGAAAATTAAAGAATCCATATCTGAGGAACTATTAAACTTAAGAAAGTTAAGCCAAATTACTGGATGCCAGTGAATGATTAGGAACACAGTGAACAAACCATTTTTTTTTTTATTTACTTAGTATTTAAAAACTGTCCGCATGTTGGGCATTCTTTAGTTTTATGTGTTGTGTTTAGTATCCTATATTTCTTCTATGTCTGGGAGGTCTAGTGGGTGGGCACGTTTGAGTCTTCTCTTGGTGAGGCTATTATCCAGCAGGTTGATCGCCAGGGTGTTGGGGTGGTTTTCTAGTCTGGTGAGGTGTCGTGTGCTGTGTTGGGCAACTTCCTTATTTACCCAGGGAACGCCGAGTTAGGTGTGGATTGTGGCGTTGTCGTGGTAGGGGTGCGCGTTTGAGAGAAATCTGAGGCCTTTGTTCCGGGTTCCGGGAGGATAGTTGTTTCACTTAAGCTGACAGGAGGCCAGTCGCCCTGGACGCAAACATTGCCGCATTGTTCATTTCCTCAGTAAATTTGTCAACTGCGTTGTCTCTCTCCGTTGCGGTGTCGAGAGGTTAAGCGGGACTTGAAATGTTGCTCATCAAGGCCTTATATTTCTTAGCGTCTGTACTCTTGCCGATCATTCTGGGTCGAGTCTTCTTCTTTTCCACTGGAGTTTTTATGTGCAGCTAGACGGCACTGTGGTCGGAAAAGAGATCCGCATTGGGGACGCACTGAATTAGCGACAGGTTAAGGCCTTTGGAGATGGCAAAGTCTAGGATGTCGGGGTATTTCTGGGGTTCGGTGGGCTCGCCAGTCGAGTGGCAGTCAAGCGCTTTGTTTTATATGCACCTGAAGAGTGTACGCCCTTCAGGGTTGTTTATGCGTGAGCCGCACCAAAAGTGTTTGGGGTTGACTGATGACTCCTCCGACTACGAACTTGGCGCCCAGTGAGTCAAGAAATTGGCCAA